>SJYC01093213.1:0-12910 GCA_006408675.1 Madoqua kirkii | reverse complement strand
GTCTGAGTGAACTCCGGGAGTTGGTGATGGACAGGGAGGCTTGGCGTGCTGCGACTCATGGGGTCACAAAGAGTCGGACGCGACTGAGCGACTAAACTGAATTGAACTAAACACAGAATTCAGTCTGACATCACAAACTCCAGACCTTCAGTTGTCTTTAATAACCTCCCCCAATAAATTCCCAAGCTCAAAAGAAAAACATGAACATCAGTGGATGGTGCCTCATGGCAAGATGATGGTGGTAATATTTCTACAGTGGTAGGAAGATAGCCCAAACTCTGTTTTCAATAAGCTGTGAGGTCTGAGGCGTGTGATTTTTTTCAAAATTGACTGCTAGGTTGCCCAAGTCATCTCATCATTAGGATGTTTATCGCTTCTATTTCTGCATGGGAAGCATCTCTCGCCCCTTTCCACGTGAGTCTCTTGATTTGGCCGGGCCTCCATCATCTCTCTGTGATCCCAGTCTCCTTGTATCCATCCTTTTCTCCCAACTTTCCATTCCCTACATAGCTGCAAAAGCTATCACTTAAAGACATGAATTAGATCACATTTCTCTCTCAACTCGCCCCTCTAAAGACTGTGCCCTATAACTCACCTGCCCCCAGCACCCACGGCCCTGCCCGCTGTTCAGCCTCCACCACCACCCACCCAGTCCTCACTCTGAGCCAGCCACACGGCCCCCTTCCTGTCCCAACTCCAGGCCTCGCACCCACTGCTCCCGTAACCTAGAAGGTTCACCCTCTTCCATGTCTCCTTCCTTTGGGAATTAAGCTCAACTGCTACTCCTTCAAAGAGGCCTTCCTGGACCACCCAGCTAAAACGGACCTTCACACTTCTACGGTCACTGCCATCACTTGATTTTGCCTTCTTCACGATGGATATCGCTACTGGAAATTTCCTAACTTATTTGCTCACACCCTTTGGTAGAGCTAGCACTCCCCTAGTTTGTACACCTAGAATGGAACCTGGCGCAGAACATGTGCTCAGTAAAGAGCTGTTGAATGAATGAACGATGACACTGCGGCAGGCCAGGGACTGGCTTAAAGGCTTACACACTTCAATGGTTTAATCCTCACAAGAAAGCTTGGAGATAGCTGAGGCAGATGGAGAGACTGGTTTAGTTCATCCTTGGGGAGGGAGTGGATAGGAGAGAAAGGAGTGAGGAGAAAATAGGCCTGGCCCAGGAGGGACAGCCAGGGTCCTGGCGGAGTATTTACTAATCACTTATGGGCAGAGGAGCCTGGCAGGCCACGGTCCATAGGGTCGCAGAGAGGCGGACGCAACTGGAATGACTAAGCATGCCGCACATGCGCCTTAATTTTACATTTTGCACATTTACAGACAGTTCCTAAGGGAATATACTACACGCTGCTATATTTAAAATGGATAACAACAAGGTCCTTCTGTATACACAGGAAATTCTGCTCAACGGTATGTGGCAGCCGGGATGGGAGGGGAGTTTGGGGGAGAATGGACACAGATATACGTATGGCTAAGCTGCTCTGCTGTTCACCTGAAGCTATCACAACATTGCTACTTGGCTATACCCCAATCTAAAATAAAAAGTTAAGAAAAGAGAGCTGGGTGAATGACATTTATTTCCCCATCCCCCAGACAAGGAACCCTAAGGGTGGGAGAAGTTAGGTATCCCCATGGCCCACAGCCAGGAAGTCGGAAGGTGGCAGATGACTGCTCTAACTGTAGAGCAGTGGTTGCGATGGGACGTCGGGGTCCCCTGTCAGTATGAGTCTCAACCTTAGAGTCGCCGGCTGTGTGGCCTTGGGTGAGTTACAGCATCTCTCAGAACCTCACCAGACCTGAGGCAAATGGGAATAAAACTGGAATCTACCCCATTCGTTTCATGAGACGTGGTCAGATTATGCGCACAGAAAGCCCTTAGCAGAAAAGCCAGCAAATGCTAGCTGTTGTTAGTTGGTGGCAAATCAGGGACTGAACTTGAATCTGTCTAGTACCAGCACTGGATCTCTGATAGTATATTAACCTGTCTTAGGGTTTCCTGACCCAGCCTTCTCCCGCACCATTTTGAAGCAGCAGGATTTCCCACCCGCATTCCCAAATACATTGAATCTGCCCGTCCCCCTCCCTCTCCAGCTATTGGAAATGCACGTGCCTTCTTCCTGCACACCTCACACTCCTCATCACTCCCATCCGCCCATCTGCTGCCCGGCTACGGAAGTGATACACTGGGTGTGAGAGACAAAAAAAGAAACCTTCCTGCACAGCCTCCGCGTCCCTCGCCCCCGCCCCCGGGACTGGCAGCTTCCCCGCCCGCCACAAGGTGTTAAGTCCCAGCTCCGCAGCAAACCTCCCGCGGGAACCCGAAGTTAGAACCGGCAGCAAATGCTGCCAGCCAGCTTCTGGTTTCCTCCCTGGAATCAGACAGCAGTGTCATGCTCAGATCCTCTCTCCCTCTCTCAGATCCGGGGGAGCCAGCAGGCTTTGGCCAGCCCAAGGGTCTCATGATGCCTGAGGAGTACCTGGGGTCCCACCCCTGACCCCGGCGCAGGCCCCTGGCCACGTGAGATACGAGACCACTGGTTCCTGGAGACCAGGGGCTGTCCTTCAGAAACAGCCAGGGTTCCCAACCATACAAACAGCCGGGTCCTTCATGATGTTTCCCTTCTCACTCTGGAGGGGAGGCCAGAGTCGGCCTCAAGACAGGGTGCAAGTTCCAAGCAGCCAGAGACACAGAGGCCACTTCTCAGAAATGTGCTTTGTGAGGAGGGTGCAGTTAGTGGGCACCGGGCAAAAGAGAAGGCACCCCATGCCCTCTTCACACCAAGGGGCTCCTTCAGCCCCCGTCTCACTCCCACCCCCACGGGGAGTCCGAGGAGCCGGGTGCAGGGCAGACTCACTGCACCCTCTGTCTAGGGCTGAACACAGCCAAGTGTCCCCGCCAACGGAGTGCGGCTGGCCAGCCAAGCAGGTGGTCCTGGGGCTGAAAGATGGGAGTGGCAAGGGCCCGGACGACGAGCTCGGATTCCCTGACCACGTCTGGCTGCGAGGGAAGAGGTGTGCATGTGCTTGTGTGCGTGTATGTGGGGAATTTTGCCAGCCACGCCAGACTGGCCCCTGGGATCTCAAATCCTGGACTCATCTCCAACCCTGCCTCCTCTCCTATCCTTGCTACAAACCCAAACAGGAGAAATAGACTCTGCTTCGACAGAGCTGAAAGGAAATCTTCATGAATTTCCAAACTAGAACGAGAGCTGGAAGCTTCCCAACAGCAGTGAACACCCCCAGCATTTTGACAAGTGTCCTTATCTCCAGCTGGGGGAGAAAGGAGGGAGGGGCCCTTCTGAGAAGCAGTGGTGGTTTTTTTTTTTTTTTTTAATCTTTCCTCTTGGCTGGGGGCTGCTGCTGCTAAGTCACTTCAGTCGTGTCCGACTCTGTGCGACCCCATAGACGGCAGCCCACCAGGCTCCCCCGTCCCTGGCATTCTCCAAGCAAGAACACTGGAGTGGGTTGCCATTTCCTTCTCCAATGCAGGAAAGTGAAAAGTGAAAGAGAAGTCGCTCAGCTGTGTCTGACTCCTAGCGACCCCATGGACTGCAGCCCGCCAGGCTCCTCTGTCCATGGGATTTTCCAGGCAAGAGTACTGGAGTGGGGTGCCATTGCCGTCTCAAGGAGGACTAAAGAAAGAATTCTGATAGCTTCTCTTTTTTTTGGCCATGCTCCACAACTTGCAGGATCTTAGCTGCCTGACCAGGGATTGACCCACATCCTCAGCAATGAAAGCTTAGAGTGCCAACCACTGATGCTGGCGTGTGTGGGTGTGCTAAGTCACTTCAGCCACGTCTGACTCTGTATGACCCTGTGGACTTGAGCTCCCCAGGCTCCTCTGTCCAGGGGATTCTCCAGGCAAGAATACTGGAGTGGGTTGCCATGCCCTCCTCCAGGGGATCTTCCCAACCCAGGGATCGAACCCATGTCCCTTATGTCTCCTGTGCTGGCAAGCGGGCTCTTTAACCGTTAGTGCCACCTGGGAAGCCCCTGGAAGCCAGACCAGGCCCTAATCTCAGTTCAGATTTTTCCTAGCTGTGTGACCCCAGACAACTTCTTCAGATTTTCCAAGCTGAGAGTCTCTCATTTGGAAATAACAGGAGTACCCACAACCATGCTGTTGTTGCTGATTTATCATTTAAGGATTAAATGAGATAGTTACTGTATGTGAAGCATTTAGCAAAGTGTCCGGACACATGAACAATAAATGGCAGCTAACGCTGTCAATTCTCAAGTCTTGTCTGAATCTGAGACACAAATTTGGCAAAAGAATCACAGCTGACAGCCCAGGTTCTGATCCACTGCTCCAGGTCTCCTAAGAGGCTCTTTACATCATTGGCTAAAGCTCTAAAGCCTTTAGGCCCAGGAGCCTAGACAGGGCTGGCAGAACAAAAGCTTGAATGATGACATGGGAATGAGCCACACACCAGACCAGAAGCAAGAAGGAAGCTGATACCGTCCATGTGATTTGGTTCATCCTACCCTGACCTGCTCATCCCTCAGACAGGCACTTGAGTGAAGACCTCAAGGATCTTCAAGAAGCAGCTTAGTACAGAGGAAGAGGGGCTGGGCTTTGGGGCCCAGCTTCTGAACTGGCATCTTGGCTCTGCCACGTAACAGCTTCAGGACAGCAAGCGGTAAACTGACTCAGCCTCTCTGAGCCTCGATGCCCTCACCTGTAAAAGGCTGGATGGGGATGAATGGTTCATACGTGAAGGTACTTAGAGCAATGTCTGGTTCATGATAAGTGATAGCTTTTACCAGGGGCTCACGTCTTCATTAGGTCTCTAGAAATGACTTCATGGCCCACCCTGTCATCTGGCCTATAATTCCAATCAAATATTTTACAATGGTTGCTTAAGTGTGTGTCTCCTCCATGACACAGTTCCATGAAAGCAAGGACCTTTGTATGTCTTGCTCACCTTTATATGCGTGAAATATGTGCTTAATTATTAACTGAATGAATGACTCTGCAAAATTAAATTAAGCCTCTTCCTGCCCAATCAAACCATTTTTGAATCCTCTTCCCAATCCCATACCAAATGGTCTATCCATTCAGTTGAAACAGTTGTCCAGCAAAAATACCATCTACCACTTTGTTGCAAAAAGGTTTTTCTCTCCCAGATTCATCACAATCTTCACCAAAAAACCATACACGATCCAATTCAAAAGTCGAGGACTGGGCTAGAGCAGCATAAAAAATTAGACAACTAAATATTTTCTTTTTTTCCTCTGTGCTTCAGTTTGGTTGATTTCTACCAACCTGTATTTAAATTCCCCGATCCTATCTTCCATCGTGATCAATCAGCTATTAATCCCCTCTGATGATTTTTTAATTTCAAATATTACAATGTGTTCAGTTCTGGGATTTCCTTTTGGTTCTTATTAATGCTTTCTAAATCTATTCTCAATTTTCTCATCTCTTCATCCATTATAATTACCTTTTCCTACAGATCCTTTAATATATTCATTTTAAAATTATTTAAAACTCTTTGTCTGAAAATTCTAATATTTGATCCCATGTGGTGTGTTTCTTTGACTGATCTTTCTCTTGACTATTGGTCCTATTCTCTTCTTGTTTATTTCAACAGAAAAGACATATTTTCTTTTGATTGGTAATATCTTTTCCTCTGTTAGGCAGGTAGAATGAGGTACTGATCAATTTGATCAAATCAGGAAGCAAGCTAGTTTGGGGCAGGACTGAGGCTATAATCCCTCCAGAAGCATCTTGAAAGTCAAGCAGTGGGAACCTTAGAAAACTTATTTTTGATTCTGAACATTCTCCCTGCCCAACTTCCTGCACTCCCTTTGAGCCTCTGAGACTACTAGACTCTGAGATGACAAATTTTTGAAACTGGAAAATAACAACAATATTCCAAGATCTTCTAGCCTCACCCTCAGCCTCTGCTTGCGCAACAAAATTTCACTAACGAGAAGTCTCAGTGGATAGGGTAATCTTTGTTTGGGGGTCTTTTTTAGATGCAAGTTCAATAGGCCAGCCCACAGGCTCATCCCAAGTCTGGCTGGCTCCTCCTCCTTCTCAGGCAGGGCTTCACCTGCCCTGCCCTGACCTCAGTAGCTGGCCTCAGATAAGACGTATCCTGGATCACTTGCTCTCCTAGGAAGAGCTCTTTCCTATGGAGTTTAGTTTCTTTTAGATTCTGTGTTCATAAATACGCGATGGCTTTAAAGTAAATTCTGAATTTCCCTTGATTTACAGAGTGATTTCTTGCTGTTTGAACAAGAAGGAAGGCCTTTTTCATGTCCTTCTCCACCCAAACCAAAAGTTGAGCAATAATCGATGAGCTCTTTTAATAACATAAAATCATCTGCAAAAGTTCAAATGTTAATTCTGTAGAATCAAGAACTTCAGCACATAAAGTATGAAATGCTATTCACCACACATACAATATCTGTCCTGGAAAGCAGCCTCCCACGTCCCCGCGCTCAGTCGTGTCTGACTCTTTGTGACCCGTGGACTGTCGCCTGCCAGGCTCCTCTGTCCACGGAATTCTCTGGGCAAGAATACTGGGGTGGGTTGCCATTTCCTCCTCCAGGGATCTTTCCAGCCCAGGGATCAAACCCACGTCTCCTGCGTCTCCTGCACTGACAGATGGATTCTTTGCCACTGGGGCCACCTGGGAAGCCCTAATCTCCTCATCACCAGCATATTATCCTCTTGTCTCTTAGGGAATTCTGTTTTATTATCTTTCCTCTATGGCCCCACATTGATTTCCTTCCCAACAAAGAAAAAAGAAAGAGCACCCTTCAAGGCTCTGATTTAGCAATAATATGAATAGCAGCTACCATTTATCAAGCACTTACTATGTTCCAGAGTCCTTATTAAAGAATTTCATAGATAGCACTTCATTTAACCCTCACATTAACCCTTCATTAAATCCTCTGATGGGGCCCTGTTATTTACCCCATTTTGTAAATGAGGAAGCTGAGATTTACAAAGATTGGGTAGCACTGCCAAAGTCACAGAAGGAGGCGTGAAACAGATTAAAATCCAGGTCTTACAGATTGAAAGCCTGGTTTCAAGCCCAGCTATTAACCACCACATAATACCATCCTCAATTTGTACCCAGTTGAGCACTGTTCCTTTCCTGGGGGTGTCAGGACACAAAAGCCCAGACTTCCATGAGCCAGGTTTCAGTAACTCCACCCAGGCGACTCTCATCTTCCCCAGAAGTACAGCTCCAGAGATGAGTAGATTAGTGACACCCAGCTCTGTGGGCCTTTTCTCCCCCTCCCCCTCCTTCCCTCCCCCCTTCCTTCTCTTTCTCTCTCTCTCTTCTCCCTCCTCTCCCTCTCTCTCCTTCTCTTCCTGTCTCCCTCTCTCTCTCCCCTCTCTCTCTTTCTCACTGACTCTCAATCATTCCTGGATCAGCACAATTCATGCTCCTCTCTGATATTCCAGCCCCACATTTTTGGTCACCACTGATGGCCCGTTCCTCTGTTCCTCTGTGTGTATCTACACTATGACCAAGGAAATGAAAAGTATCACAGGCCTCTAAGCTCTCCCCATAAGCCCTCTCTCATCTAGGTTGCTCTCCTAACCTTCCTACCTCCCCATCACTGAAGTGTTGGCATCACTTCAGTGCTACCTAGAAGCGTGACATCCGGGAGGCTCTCGGCAACTCCTGCTCATCTCATTTAGTGGCTTAGGAACTTGGCCTGAAGGCCAAGTTAAATAAACTTCACTCTGGAAGGCTGCAGAGTGGCTGCACTTAAGAACTCCACTTTCCAGTTTAAGAAGCTTTGAAAGGACGCCTTGATTTTACCTTTAGAGATCAGTGCCTCTCATTGCCAGTGCAGATCACAGTTCCTAAATATCAATCCCCACAAAAGGAACCAGGATTGGAGAAATGCCTGGTTTCAGGACTTGTACATTTGAAACACTGAGGGGGTGGGGGCAGTGCTGAGAAGCAAGGCAGTGCTCACAGAACGATGCAGCGATCATCTTAAAGGGACTTTGGCGGCCAATTCTGGGACAATTTAAGCATCAAAAAGAGGACAATAGGATTAATGGGGGGAAGGGGAAATGAAAATTCATGAGCTCACTGTACAGAAGAAGAGAGAGAAGACAAATGCAGGAAAATTATAATAACGGGTGAATCCAGGTAAAGAATGAACGTAGTATTCTTTCAACTCTGTGTATTTAAAACTTATCGAAATAAAAACTTGAAGAAAAAAGGAATCACTCTTCTGAATATTCTGCGATTACTAAAGCAACCTTTCCCGGCCAGGAAAATGTGAAGAAAGTTTTCCCCTGGGCTCAGTGACCTCCAGCCCTTTTCCAGTTCTCTTGCTTAATGTAACTTGTCAATGGTTATGAATTACTCGATCACATAATGGATGTTAAGACTGTAAAGAGTTGGGTTAAAACCATCTGTGACGAGCATTGTCAAGGACAGTGAGCAAATAAAGGTGCTACCACGTCTGCTCAGTACTGAAAGGTCTATAATTAAAATATAAACATGTGTGATCCATTCTGGCCTTTGCCTGGCACTCCCCCTTTCCTCTAAGGTTCTATATGGCACTCAGGAAAAAGTGCCAGGGTTCTACAATGGTGTTTAGCAAGAAGCCCTCCTCCTCCAGAACTAAATGATCCGAAAGGATCACTCGGGCACCATCTACTGGGCAAATGCTTGCACTGCTACATGGCTCCAGCACGGCCCCAGCCATGGACAGACCGCCCAAGTGTTCAGCTGCCCCTTAATAGAGGCAGGCAGCATCCTGCCTGCCTAGACAGCAGGGCAGACAGTCAACAAATACTGAAATGAATTACTTCCACCTGTGAATTCCCCTTACATGTATTTAGTGTGAGCTATAGTTGATGAGAAACTAATAGCATCATACTGATGTCTTCTTATGGTCAAGTCCTGTTTCCACGAACGTATTGTCAACTCACGGGGGGTTCCCTGTTTCCCCTGGTGACCTGCCTGGTGATCCATAAGAAATGCTCTCTTTGTGTATGTGGCTGTGATCAGGAAACATACATGCATGGAATGAGGCTTTCACCGTGGAACTGAACAAGCATAACTGAACAAACACAGAATGGAATAGAAGTATGATCATTGCTTTGTTTGTTTCATAGCATTGGCCGTATTCTTTTTGTCTCTTTTCTCTAAATTTCAGGTTCTAAAATGGCAGTGACTACATCTGTCTTGCTCATTATTGCACATAGAAGCATTCTTTCAAGAAACATTTTCTGAATGGATTGCGGTTTGTTGTTCAATTGCTAAGTTGTGTCCAACTCTTGGCAGCCCCATGAGCTGCAGCACGCCATGTTTCTCCATCCTTCACTCTTTTTGAATGGATGGGTAGATTTATTCATTACTTCTTTTTAATGAATGGGGGCATGCATGCTCCACTTTGCCTGCCTAGTGGTGGTGACCCCTTGCCTGAGCCAATTCTGCTGTCTTTGAGAAAGTTTGATCCTATACATGGAAACCATCACCAATCCAGACCAAACAGACCTACAGAATCGGCTGTTGAACTGAGACTAAACGCAAGACTCAACCAACAGGTGCCATTTGGAAAGATACATCGACAGGATTTCTTTGGGAAAATGCAGCCCTCTGTCTTTGACTTCCTGCATGCAAATATTCTTCCCCTTCTCTGCCCTGTCCTCTAAACAAACTCACTCACAGTGCTGAGTCTTGTTCAGAAACTATTTGCATCCTTTCCTTTGAGATGGAATATACGCTCACAAGTGACTGATCTGTGGCTCAGCCACGTGACTTCTTAGAGTACAAGTGAGTGTGATGGGAGCAGAGGCCATGAACGTGGCGTGTGTTTGGCCTGACTGCTTGTGCTTCTGTGACACACTCGAAGCAGATCACACCCCAAACTGCCCGCTGTGGTCTGAGCTCCGAACTCTAGAGTTCAGCCCAGGCCAACCCAGCTGACACCAGTTAAACCCCAGCCAACTCACAGACGCATGATAGAAAAAAATAATGCACATCTATCCTTTTGAGGTTGACTCTTATGCCCCCAGTGCTGACTAATACATATGAGCACACTATCACCACCACCTGTGAAAGCTTTAACTTAGAAAAATTCTACTCTCTGACCACAATACCTCTTACATCTACATGTTCGGTGCCTTTATTACCACTAAGCCTGCTTTTCCATCTCATCGACACCTCCAGTCTCTACTTTCTTTACCAGGTTCATTTTGGGTTTGTGTTCTGCCCACAGTGGACCCCGGGACAGTCGTGTCTCTGCCAGCTCTTAGGTCAACCACGTGACTGCTTGCATTCTGCTCTGCTACCATGCTGCCGGTGAGCATCACCCACCTGTCCAGGCTGAATCACCTACACATTAGTTCCAGCTTCCACTGGGTTCTCGGCCATGCTTGGGCATGCTTTAACTTTTTGGTAGCGGGCGCATTTCCTCATTCATCAGGTGGCTCTCCCCAAATTTGGTAGTCTCAAGCCTCAGCTTCCCTTCTACTCTGCTGTCATTAGAGACTTCATATGCTGCTTTGCAGAGAAAACAAAGCTTCAGAAAGAGTTCACCAATAGGAGGTAGGTGAGACAAGGGGTCTGAAATCACAGAGACTCCGAAATCCACAGACTTAGGGGTTTTAGGTATTTTCCTTACCCTTTGCCCTAGACTCCTGCGTTTTTGCTACATGTTTGATCAGGCAAGAAATACCAATAACACTCCATCCTTTATCTCTGTGGACTGGAAATATCGTTTGTAAGAGTAAAATTAATGAGAGTCTAAAACCATCCTGGTTGCTTCTAATTTAAATGGGGAACATGTAAAATAGGCTTAACAAAATAATGACAGTTTACACATTGCTCCAGATCCTGCCGCTCAGAGTGATATTCACCACTGGGTTGCTGCATGGGGGAATCTTAAACTGAAAGACAGCTTAGATTTCCACTCCATTTTCAAGGGATTATTGACACAGAGGGGAGCACTAATAAAGATTAAGCAGTTCTTGGAGATCAAGCAGAACCCAGAAAGAATCCCTTTCGTGGGACAAGTGGCATGTTGACAGGTTGGTGTGGGTTCCAAGAGTTGAACTCAGGATTTGAGAAGTTTTCCAATAGGAATTCATTTTTAAAATGCACTACAGACAACATTTTTGAAGCCTTATTCACTGCCTGCTGACCGATGACAGCATATGCAGTTGCTACTGGAATGGACACGAGGCATGCTTGTGTACAGAATGCCTTGGCTTCATTCAGGAGAGAGGGGAAGATTTAAGAGGAGACAGAAACCTCCCAGGGCCAATTCCAAACAGATGTCCACAATCCACACCCAGCAGAAGGAAACACATCTTTGTTTCTCATAGTCTTACTAGGAAGCCCTCTGGCCACAAGCTTTGCAGAACTCAAAGTCCAACAAAAGAAGCCTTAGTCCACGGCAAGGTGAGGCTTTCCAGGAGCCCGCACTAGAGATGGAGCTGGGTCAGGGACTACTCACGCATGCATCTCCTCCGTACCAGCCCGCACGGCACTCTGCACAGTAGACCCCCTTCACGTAGAAGTCATCCAGGGTGCCCCCCCAGGAGCCGTTTCGGCACGTCTTGCAGTTTTCAAAGATGGTGCAACCTGAAACATTTCCAAGCAGAGGGTGTCTGATTAAGCACACACAGGTTCTGATGGGCTGCATGAGAAACTGTGGACTTTACCAGGATCTTGTCTCACCTAAGAGCATCTGGACTCAGAAAGGTGCCCTTAGGAAAAAAATGCTCATCCCTAGGAAGATGCTAGAGTCACCAGCATTCAGACTGAGGAGTTTAGGGGATGGCCTGAACCATCTTCCAGGTTAGCGGCCGATGGCTTGTTTTTAAACAATTCAGCTTCTGGTCATAATTATGAACTTCAATTTTCAATAAAATACAATGCTATTTAAACTTATTTTTAATCATTATGTTTTACAAAGCAAATAATATTGATGAAAATACCCTCAAATTTAAGACTGACAGCAAATACTTATTATTACATTAAAACCAAATCTACATTACATGGCTATCTGTGCTAAAGGAGAACCCTCTTGCTGATTGTAAATTTTTCACATTTTTTACAAGGATGCCTATCTCATGTATCATCAGTAACCTGAAAAGTATTATGAGATATTGAAAATATTTAGTAAAACCTTCCAGATTGATTTCACATTTTGGTTCTAATTCATAATTTTTAAAAAGTCAACATTGAGATAATTCAGATGCCATAAAATTTACTCTTTTAAAGTGTACAATTCAGTGGGTTTTAGTATATTCACAGAATTGGGTAACCATCACCACTATCTAAATTTAGGATATTTCATCACCTTCCCCCCAAAAGGATCCCATATTTATTAGCAGTCACCCCCTTGCCCTGACTCTGATCCCTGGCAACCAGTAATCTACCAGTCATCTCACATAGATGGAAACATGAAGCACAGGGCCTTTCTCGTCTGGCTTTTTTCATTAGTGGCTGATGCTTTAATGCAAAACAAAACAACCTGTAGAAAAGGCAGAATACATCAATATAGGGTATTTTTTTCTCTTTATAAAAGTATCATATATTGATTGTGGAATATTAAGAAGATTCAAACAAGCAAAAAGAATTCAATTGAAAACACCTAAAATTCCATTCAGTTCAGTTCGGTTCAGTCGCTCAGTCATGTCCGACTCTCTGCGACCCTATGAATCTCAGCACGCCAGGCCTCCCTGTCCATCACCAACTCCCGGAGTTCACTCAGACTCACGTCCATCAAGTCAGTGATGCCATCCAGCCATCTCATTCTCTGTCGTCTCCTTCTCCTCCTGCCCCCAATCCCTCCCAGCATCGCAGTCTTTTCCAATGAGTCAACTCTTCGCATGAGGTGGCCAAAGTACTGGAGTTTCAGCTTTAGCATCATTCCTTCCAAAGAAATC
>SJYC01093212.1:0-42038 GCA_006408675.1 Madoqua kirkii | reverse complement strand
TCACGTCTATCAAGTCAGTGATGCCATCCAGCCATCTCATTCTCTGTCGTCTCCTTCTCCTCCTGCCCCCAATCCCTCCCAGCATCGCAGTCTTTTCCAATGAGTCAACTCTTCGCATGAGGTGGCCAAAGTACTGGAGTTTCAGCTTTAGCATCATTCCTTCCAAAGAAATCCCAGGGCTGATCTCCTTCAGAATGGACTGGTTGGATCTCCTTGCAGTCCAAAGGACTCTCAAGAGTCTTCTCCAACACCCAGAGAAAATTATCTGTAATACTCTTCCTCTGTATATACACAAACTTTTTTTTTTTAATTAGGCTTATATTATACATTGCACATTCTGTTTTACTTTTTGATTTAATAAAAATAGTAAACATCTTTCCATTCCATTAAATATCCTTCTATGTCATATACTCCTATAGCCAGAGTGTGCTGCTGGAAACAGCCTTAGTGCCTATTAATGGACTCCCCTTGGAAGGTGTCAGGCTCCCCCAGATCAGAAGACCACATCGGAGTGGAGTGAGCAAACCTTGATCAAGGGTTGTTTTTAAAGCATGGCCTCCTGAGAGGTGGGGACATTGAGGGAAGGTAGAGATCACCCAACCCCGCTTATTAAAACAGAGCGCTAAGTTCTGGCTCCCCCATTCATTGTCCAGCTGTGGGTCCTTGAGCAAACTGCTTAAGTTCCCTGTGCCTCAATGTTCTCATCTGTAAACCTGGGGTTAAAAAATGTACTTACATCATAAACGTGATTTAAAAATTAATCTCACACCTATAAAGGGCCTGGCACATATCAAGTACCCCCAAATATGAACTATTAATATTATTCTGCATTCCCATACTTCCACTTACTGGGCTTATCCCCACCATAGCATTTGGCATGCTCAATCTTAGCTGCCTATTATCTGTTTTCCTATATAAACTGAAGTCAGGGACTGCATCTTATTCAACACTATAGCCCTCCACACTTAATAGAGTATCTCACATGCAGTAAGTGTTCCAGAATATTATAAGAGATTTGAGTGAATGAATAAATGGAGAGGTAGATGGTTGGAGAGATGAATGAACTGCTAATCCAGGCTTCTGAACTGTTTGAGATAATCAGCATTTCCTTGAGCTGATAGCATACTTTCTTCTTTGGCTAAAATTAGGTTTTCATTGGCCCACAGTGCACATATTCAGTGTATACATGTGTGATGTCTGTAAGAGAGAGACTTGTAGCTCTCTCTGCATACCATTCTGACTTTGCTCCCTTCCTCCAGTGCTTGCTTCTTCCAACCAGAAAAGAATTGCTAATACGAATCATCAGAGTTCATATGGCCCACAACTGGGTTCCAGGGGGGACCTCTGTCTTTTAAAGGCCATCTTCACCCATGTGCCACATTCCCATCTGATTCCCTCCCCGCTGTTCCACTGAAGAGGTCAATGGACCCCATCTGCCTTCGATGACCCTGCCAACACTCTCCCTCCAGGCCATTAGGGGCAAGCCGTTAAAAACCAGTTTGGTGATTAAGATGAACAAGGCTATGTTAGAAAGACACTAAGCAGCTCACAGAATTGCCCAAATGGTAAGAGAACCAAGGTCAGAGCTAACAGCCTAGAAACGCACTCAAAGACACAGCCAACTTGCTCCAGTGAGGGCCCCGGTGCTGCTGGACGTCAGCACTACCATCCCCACCGCTGGGCCTCCCAGGGGCACGGTAGTAAAGAATCTGCCTGCCAGTGCAGGAGATACCAGAGATGCGGGTTCGATCCCTGTGTCAGGAAGATCCCTTGGAAGAAGGAATGGCAACCCACTCCAGTATCCTTGCCTGGAAAATCCCCATGGACGGAGGATCTGGCAGGCTACAGTCCATGGGGTTGCAAAAAGTTGGACGTGACGGAGCACACGCACTCAGATGCCCCACCGGGGCCCTGGACATTGGTCCTCATGCAATTACTGCCGTCACAGGAGAAAGAATGGCTGTCCATCATGATGACAGACTGATAGAAATTCTAAAACCAGGCAGAGATCCTGTTTCTCACCTTTGAGACTGACAAAATTCCAAAATGACACATTCTGTTGCAAGACTTCAGGCAAAGAATACTCTCATGGATGGCTGCTGTGAACGCCAAATGCATAGAGAAGAATTTGGCAAAGGCTGGCAAAATGACATACGTACCTCCCTTTGACTCAGCAATCCTTCTTCTAGGAATCTATCCCAGAGATATGCTGCAAAAATACTAGCTGATATATGCCTGAGGCTATTCACTACAGTGGTATTTATAACAGCAAAAGCTAGAAACAATCCAAATACTCATAAACTATGGTAATCCACAGTTTATGATGCACAATGCAGTTTTGTGCAACTCTAAAAAGAAGTGGGAAAAAATGGCTTTATATTGTCAGTGAGCAACTTCCAGCATACATTGTTAAGAGAGAAAAAGGCAAGGTAGTCAGCAGTGTTTATGGCACGCTGTCTTTTGTGCACGAAGGGGAAAGACACATAAATGCATACACAGATTTGCTTCTATTGTCAAATATAAGTAGGTTTCAAGTAAGTGGTATAACACCATAGATAAAAGAACTACAATTGACTTTAAAACATAGTATTTTCACTCTATAACCTAATGAGATACATTCTAAGGTGAATAAAAACCATAAGCATCAGCGTTCTTATTACTAACACCCATAATGCTCTCATGTGGCTTTGTACAAATTTAAGATAAAGCGAGTAAGTGATCGATTTAGTATTATTAGGACACAGGATTTTCACCATGAAAGAAAAGACATACAAATACAAAATCCAAGAAGTTAATTAACAATCTTGGAATGTTACATTTGAACTTGAGTAGCAGTAAAAACATTTTAAAAATGCACCTTTCCAAGTTCTAGACACTTAAGAAAACAAACAAAACCCTGTAGCAATGACAGTCCAACAGCAAGGAACACGTCAGGTGACCAGACCAGAGTTCCTTGGAGAAATGGCTGATTCCAGATCTGGGGCTAAAAACAGATAAGAAGAAATCAAGAAGTCTTCAAAATCAGTGTGGTCGCGCCAGAAGAACACAGACAGACACAAAGGGGAACCCAGTATTATAAGATGGGATGTGTGCATTAAAATGAATAATGACTGACATGGATTAAACCACATAATAAATGAAAATGCCTGAGTTCATAATGACACTCACACATACAGAGAGAAACCTCTTTGATCACTGGTAGGGGCTGCTGTAACATCAATTCACTATTTTTAAAAATAAAAAAATTTAAAAAGGCTTTCTCTAGCTCTCCCTTCAGAGAAGGCAATGGCAACCCACTCCAGTACTCTTGCCTGGTAAATCCCATGGACAGAGGAGCCTGGTGGGCTGCAGTCCATGGGGTCGCTAGGAGTTGGACATGACTAAGCAACTGCACTTTTACTTTTCACTTTCATGCATTGGAGAGGGAAATGGCAACCCACTCCAGTGTTCTTGCCTGGAGAATCCCAGGGACGGGGGAGCCTGGTGGGCTGCCATCTCTGGGGTTGCACAGAGTCGGGCACGACTGAAGCGACTTAGCAGCAGCAGCAGCAGCTGCAGCAGCAGCAGCTCTTCCTTTCAGGGCACCCATATGGTTAACGTGGAACAGCTCTTCACTACTTAGTTGGGAAGACCCTCCTAGCATCACTCAAGGTGGGTGCCTCCTGTATTGATGTAATAAGTTGTTGGGTGCAGGTGTGGCAGATGTTGATGGCCTTCTAAAAGATGCTATATGAAGCACACAACACCGCCTAAAGCACCTGTCTGCCATGCAGGAGACCTGGGTTCGATCCCTGGGTTGGGAAGATCCCCTTGGAGAAGGAAATGGCAATCCACTCCAGTACTCTTGCTGGGAAAATCCCACGGACAGAGGAGCCTGGTAGGCCACAGTCCATGGGGTCGCTAAGAGTCAGACACAACTGAGCGACTTCACATTCACGTTTACTTACCCCATGACCTCATGCCATCTCATAAAGCCAAAGCCCACCACCCCCCCCACTCCCTCCAACACTGCCACAGCAACAGTAATTGTCAGCCTTTTGAAAATACTGAAAGTTGTTCAGACTTCTGGACCTCTGCCAAGGACCCCTAGTCAGGAGACCCTGACTTAGCTCTCAGATTTTCCTTAGAAAATCTAGAGGCACTGCTCAACTATTTCTCTGCAAACCCTTCTCACTATCAGGGAATTGGAACAGTGGGTTTCTTTTCTGGGTCAAATGTGCAAGGGTCATGCTGAGGTCACTTCTATTTTAAAGCTCAGCCTGACTCTCTTCCAAGAAGGAAAATGGTTTAGACGTAACACCTGTCTACTTGAGCCCTGTTTTCTCTCCCCTTCTATGATTTTCCTCAAAAGAAAGCTCCTGGCAGTAATAAGCATCATTCTCTGTGTTTGCAAAAGAAGGGGAGAGGCAGAAATAAGAGACGTGCCCAAAGCCTATTTGTGACATCCTTTCAGTCTTCAGTGTAAGGAAAGTGTATTTGCAATTCTCTACATCCTCTGTTTGATCAGGCCTAGGAGGGAAAAGGACTCACAGGCAGCAGATATGAAAGCGCCAAGAAACCATTCAGTGAGTTGCTAATCACACTAGAAATATATTAAGAGTGAAACTCCGTGTCCACATGGCTCTCAGCAGACAGACACTTCAGTGAAGGAAAATCACTGTCTCCTCTGTGGTGGGAGCCAGGGAAGTTGGGGTTTGGAGGAAGGCAAGTCTAGCTTGATGTAAAGGCAAAGGAATGGGCACCATGACCTGGGAAGGCCCCATCTCATCCTAGGATGCTCTCATATCACTGGGTGGCGTGGTGGTACACGCGTGTTCCATCGTGTCTGATTCTTTGTGACCCCGTGAACTGTAGCCCACCAAGCTCCTCTGTCCATGGGATTTGCCTACAAGAATGCGTATTACTGGGACCAGTTCCCAAAGGCCCAAGCATCCCCCTTGAGTTCTGCTCTTCCCTTCCCTTCCAGCCAACTCCAAACTGTCATCAACTGCAGTCTCTACTCGCTCTCAGATCCCTCCACCTCTCCCCATCCACAGGGTTTCTCTTCATCAAGGTCTCCATTATTCTTCCCCTACCTATAATCGTGCCCTTCCTCCAGTCCTTTCTCCATATTGTGGCTGAGAGAAAATCGCCTTTCACCTCTTTGCTAAAAGATCTCCAAGTGTTACATAAAATATCTTCAGGATACAGCTTAAACATCGTAGTACAGCCTGCAGAGCCCTTCAGCATCTCATGCCTGTTCTCTCCTTAATCTTTTGTCTATCTCTTTTCAGGTTTCTCATCACACACACACACACGCCTGTTCTCTCCTTAATCTTTCTCATCACACACACACACACACACACACACACACACACACACCCCTCCAGCCAGACGAAGCTATTTGCAGTTCCCTAAACTCCATGCTTTCCGTTGCCACGGAGCCTTAGCACGTGCTATCCTCTATGGCCTGACCTCTCTACCAGATTCCCTTCACACTCCCCAGTTTGCTGCTTCCTCTTCAGCACGCATGTCGCCTCCTCTAATAAGTCACGCCCGCCGTCCCCACCCAGGCTCCCGTGGCACCGTGCTCTCTATCACAGTGCCTCCCAAGATGCATCACAGCGACCGATTCACGCTTCCATCTCCCCCACCAGGCTGCGAGTTCTAGAATCGCCAGGAATGTCTCTTTTTCTAAAGCACTGTGTTCCCAGTATTTGCCGTAGTATACAGGGGCTGCGCAGTCTGTTCAGTGAATGAATAAGTAGATGGATCCACAGCTTCCTAAGTTTGGCACTGAAAAGGGCACTAACTCCTCCAATTCCTCTGCCTGTATTTAAAGTGGGTGCAGTTATGCCACTTTTAATCATTATCGCATCACAACCCCTGATGTCCACCTGTCAGAACTCAAGGGTTCTGCCTGCTTCCATCAGCGACCTCAGGAAACACGGAGGTGGTCGGAGGTCTCGCAGCGCACGCTCACCTGGGTGAATCAGGCAGGAGTCACATTCATTCTCCTCGTTCCTGCAGCACGGGATGGTATAACCCACCACTTCCTTCTTTCCAGGGCACTCACATTTAATCTGGTCGTATTCACAGCACTCCCGACACATGATATTCCACTCGGCTCCAGGGCAGGCTTCATTAATGACTGTGTATCTGAAACAGAAAGCAGCAAGTGAGGATGGAGGGCCTGGCAGGAATAGGTAAGACCCTGGAGTACTCTACTGCCAAGAAGCACCTTGCCCTACAACCTGCCTGCAGGATGTTCAAATCCATCCAGTGGGGCATAGGTGAAATTTGTTATTTCAAATTTCAAAGCTGCTATTCAGTTTTATTTTTTTAAAAAAAGAAATCATGTTCTATCAATATAGAATCTAAGTGGATTAACACACATACACATAAATAACAAAAAGCATACATTTCCTGAGCGTCTATGTTTATTTCTATTTTTGCTAGCGTATATCAGACCACTGCTTACAGCTACACAGGCTGTACACTGCACAACCCCCAAAGGAACCATCCAACTGGACAACTAACTGCACGGGACAGTCCATGCATTTAGGCCATTAGAAAACTCTGGTGACCACTCTCGAGGTTAGTTCTATCAAGTACAAGGCTAAATGCCAAGTAGAGACCATGTCATTTCCTCCAAACTTGGCTCCTGGATTTTGCAGCAAACCATTTTTATGGTATCTTCAAAGCTAAAACCAGGAGAAAAGACAAAAAGTATCTTAATTAGTATGTTTGGGAGAATTGCAATGTTTTATAAGAGTGAACTCATTGGCAGAACTTCATTCAATCCCCCAATATAACTGAGTGTTCTTTCCCATGAGAAAACAGTACTCCTTTCTGGATAGAATTTCTCTCTTTTTTCCCTAAAATATATCTTAGGTGAATGAAAAGGAAAAACCATCTGGCAAAAACTGTAAGAGTAATCAGTTGGAGGTTGCCCAGAGGAATCCAGGGTAAGAGACAAGACAGACCTCACTTTGATTTCCTCTTCCTCCTGCCCCAACTCTCTAGTCCTAAAAAATTTTGCGCTAAGATGATTGAAGCAGAAATAGGTCAGATAGGAAAGGACATAGCCTCTACTTGGCATTCAGCCTTGTACCGAATGGTCTGATATACACTAGCAAAAATCGAAATAAACATAGACACTCAGGAAATGTATGGTTTTGTTATATGTATTTTTTTCGTATGCTTCCTCAAATAGCAGATATTTGAGGAAGAAAGCGAATCAGGCTTTCCTGTGAAGACTTCCCTAAAGACCCCAGACCAGGATCCTCATCAAACTTTGTAGACCCATGTAAACCAACTCTAAAATCTATGGTGGCTTCTAACCTCTTAAATTTCATAGCTTAGTTTTCTGTTTTCCTTTCCTAAATTTGGAAATCTGACAAAGGGTACATCATTCTTAATTTGCCAAGTATAGTCATATAGGAAAACTCTCACCATCTTCTCTCGGCCTCCGGTCATAAAAACATTCTAGCATCATAGAAAGGAACCACTTGCATGATAAGGGACAGTTTCTCAGAGTGAATACGTGCAGTTTTATGAAAAAAAAAAAAATCCCTCATTTCTTTCCCACAAACACTGGTAGGGCAGCAAAGAGCCTCATACTGGCGTTTGGGAACGACTGGCATTGAACACTATGATATTATCACCACTGGAATTTTGTTTCCTGAAGTATTCTGTGAGCTCCTCTAGGACAGACACTAAAACTTACTTAGCTGAGCTTCTCATGTTTCTGATTTTGGTGGGATGAAATGAATACTTTTTAAATCTAGAAGAGAATTTAATGGTTAAAGTGAAGGGAAGTAAAAGAAAACATAGGAGTATGTCTCCATGACCCTTGACTTGGTATGACCTTGGATTCTTAGGTATGACACAAAAACAACAAAAGATAAACAGATAACTCAGATTCACTGAAACTAAAAACGTTTGTGCAACAAAGTGCATTCTTAAGAAAGTCAAAGGACAACTTAAAAATAGCGGGGGAGGGGGGGAATTTTGCAAATCATACATCTGATAAGGATTTACTATCCAGAATATATAAAAGACCCCTTCAACTCAACCACAAAAAACCAAACAACCCAGTTTTAAAATGGGCAAATGACATGAATAGACATTTCTCCAAAGAAAATATACAAGTGGCCAATAAACACATGAAAGATGCTCGACACCACAAGTCA
Organism: Madoqua kirkii; assembly: GCA_006408675.1. NCBI lineage: Eukaryota > Metazoa > Chordata > Mammalia > Artiodactyla > Bovidae > Madoqua > Madoqua kirkii. The sequence continues at coordinate 33,864 of SJYC01093212.1, read as the reverse complement.
TTCGGGAACTGAAAATCAAAGGCACAACAAGACAACACCTTACGCATACTAGGATGGCTATAATTTTTTTTAGAAAAGAAAATAACAAGTGTTGACAAAGATGTAGAGAAACTGGAATCCTCAAATATTGCTCATGGGATTGCAAAATGGTGCAGCTTCTGTGGAAACGAATGTGACAATTCCTTCAAAAGCTAAACATTGAATTAACGTGCAGCTCAGTAATTCTACTCCTAGGTATACAATCAGAATTTATATACTCCAGGTATATAACCCAAAATCAAAATCAGAAACTGAAATGAATACTTGCAGCATTATTCACAATAGACAAAGGGTAAAAACAACCCAAGTGTCCACCAAGAGATGAGTGAATAAGCAAGAAGTGGAATATGTACCCAATATTCTGAATGCGGAATATTGTTCAGCCATGAAAAGGAACAAGATGCTGATACAGATAAGGATATGGACAAACCTTGCAAACACACTAAGAGGCCAGACACAAAAGGGCAAATATTGTGCCACCAAATTGTACGCTTAACATGGCTAATGTAGCAAATTTTGTGTTATTTTTATTATACTTTAATGCTAACAAATAGTGAGAGAAATCAAAATGTTTAAAGGCTTAAGCATCAGAGTCAGACAGATCTGGGTTTGGAATCCCACCTCTGCTACTTATGGGGTGTATGACCTTGGCTAAGTTAGTTTACTGACTCAGTCTCAGTTTATCATCCAATGAAATCAATTCATTATATAAAACTCAGGAGCTAGCTGAAAGGACAAGACAATGTTTATAAAGAGTTTACATAGTGCTTAGTATATAATGAACATTCAATAGCCATCAGCTTAAGAAGAAAGAGACTATAACTCCATATTTCTCAAGGATCTCATTTTTTGAATATACCACATATCAACTCCTTACATAAAATGTTTCTGTTTCCAGCTGCATTTGGAGCAAACCTTAAATGCTCTGGTATGGTTCCCAAGGCTTTGAGAGCTGCTCTCTCTGAGTCCTATAGCCTTTCCTTGGTGACTATTTTCCACCTTCTGTTTCTCAAAGCCACAGAGGTCTTGCTCATCCCAAGGCCTACACACCGGCTTTCCCCACTGCCTCTGTCAAAGCACTGGACTCCCGTGGAAATGACACCTGTTGAGAACGGTCCTCACTGACTGTCTCTTCTGAAGTTTGTGCCTCTGCTCATCCTTCCATAGTATTCTCTACCAGAGCATCCCAGTTGCTTGCTTTCACAGCCTTTACCACAATGTATAATCCCTTTCTGGGTTTCCACTGACTGGTATGTCATCTGTCTCCCTCACATGACCATAAGCTGGCAGGAACTTCACCTGATTTGTCCACCATAGAGAGGGACGGGCCTGGCGTGCAAGAGACACCGGATAAATCCCTGTTGAATGAATCAGCCTCCACTCTAGAGCCTCAACAGTCAAGAATTTTCATCCAGTGGGTCAGAGCGATGAGCCAGGAGAGCTTGTTCTGCTCAATAATTTGCTGATATCAAATAGGGGCAGTTTCCCTCCCCCGATGAAGGGTGTAGAGCAACTGGCCCAGGTTATCTAACTTGGGTCCCAACCCCTTGGTGCCGGCCCCCACCTTGTCTAGCCATATGATTTCTCAACTCTCTGAACATCTGACATGTCTGTCGGGTGTGGCTCATGCCTTACCCCTCCCTTTTATCTGAGGGCAACTACTCCATCCTTCCAGGTTTTCTAAGAATTTACAAATATTGATGACTCCTGGGGGACACTGACAGAATAAAAATTACTTGCAACTTTTGTAAGCCTTGTACTTTTATAAATGTGGAAAGCCAAGAAAGGTTTGCTCCACTGCAGTGGAGGGTGGAGCCTGTTTTTCCTAAAGCAGCAGGCTAGTCCAGCCATGGAATGCTGCAGGCCTCCCTTTACCCAAGAAATTAATTCCCTAAAATGCCTTCACTGGCATTTCTCTTTATTTCAATGAACAAGTCCACCTCTGTTCTCCCTAGCACATACATTAATTTTATAGGTACGGTCAGAATATTGTATCGTCTTAGCCAAAGGGAATGACCCCGGGGAACTCCATTTCTATGCTGTCTGCCAAGTCTGTCTGGAAGACAGAAAAGCCCCAAAGATGTACATATCTTGACCTCCAGGACCAATGAAAATGTGACCTCACATGACAAAAGGAATTTTGCCAATGTGACTAATTTAAGGATCCTGAAATGGGGGGAGAATGGGGGCTTGTCCAGGTAGGGCAAATGTAACCTCAGGGATCTTTATAAACGGGAGGCAGGAGGGTCAGTGTCAAAATAGAGGTGAGACAACAGCAGCATTAGACAGATCAGAGTGCTGTGCTTTCGAGATGGAAGAAGGGACCACAGCTGAAAGAACACAGACAGCCTGCAGAAGCTGGACGAGGAAAGGAAACAGCTTCTCCCCTAGCATCCAAAGAACGCATGCCTGCCTGGCCTCCTAAGGCTCACTGTAGACCACTGAGCTCCAAAACTGTACAAAAATACAACTGCACTGTTTTAAGTCACTAAGTTTGTGGTAACGTTACATCATCCACAGGGAACTTAACACACTGTGTCTTCTCAAAAGAAAGGTTAACCCAGGGCCAGTCCCTTAACCACTCTGGTCCTCAGTTATCCCACTGAGCACAGTGCCAAGACTGTGGGTGAACTGATGAGTTCATTCTTTCATCCCACAAGTGTTTACAGAGTGCCCGCCACGTCCCAGGTAGGAGGCTGAGCGCTGGGATACAATGGAGAGAAGAACAGACAGCATTCCCATGGAGTTTCATAGGGGAGCAGACGTTGGATGAATTCGCAGCTTCATAGAGGAGTAGACATCGGATAAAGGACCTCACAAACACAGGATCACTCACCGTGACGAGGAAACATACAACACAAAGAGAACAAATGGATGGTCAAGGAGGGATATTAGCACCACATCTACAGGACTACAGGGTTCAGTTCAGTTCAGCTCAGTTGCTCGGTCGTGTCCAACTCTTTGTGACCCCATGAACTGCAGCACACCAGGCTTCCCTGTCCATCACCAACTCCCGGAGTTCACCCAAACCCATGTCCATTAAGTCGGTGATGCCATCCAACCATCTCATCCTCTGTTGTCTCCTTCTCCTCCTGCCCTCAATCTTTCCCAGCATCAAATGGGTCTTTTCAAATGAGTCAACTCTTCCATCAGGTGGCCAAAATATTGGAGTTTCAGCTTTAGCATCATTCCCTCCAATGTATATTCAGGACTGATTTCCTTTAGGATGGACTGGTTGGATTTCCTTGCAGTCCAAGGGACTCTCAAGAGTCTTCTCTAACACCATAGTTCAAAAGCATCAATTCTTCGGTGCTCAGCTTTCTTCACAGTCCAACTCTCACATCCATACATGACCATTGGAAAAACCATAGCCTTGACTAGATGGACATTTGTTGGCAAAGTAATGTCTCTGCTTTGCCATATGCTGTCTAGGTTGGTCACAACTTTCCTTCAAAGGAGTAAGTGTCTTTTAATTTCATGGCTGCAATCACCATCTGCAGTGATTTTAGAGCCCAGAAAAATAAAGTCAGCTACTGTTTCCCCACCTATTTGCCATAAATTGATGGTACCGGATGCCATGATCTTCATTTTCTGAATGTTGAGCTTTAAGCCAACTTTTTCACTCCCCTCTTTCACCTTCATCAAGAGGATCTTTAGTTCTTCTTCACTTTCTGCCATAAGGGTGGTGTCATCTGCATATCTGAGGTTATTGATATTTCTCCTGGAAATCTTGATTCCAGCTTGTGCTTTCTCCAGTCCAGCGTCTCTCATAATGTACTCTGCATATAAGTTAAAAAAGCAGGGTGCAATATACAGCCTTGATGTACTCCTTTTCCTATTTGGAACCAGTCTGTTGTTCCATGTCCAGTTCTAACTGTTTCTTCCTGACGTGCATACAGGTTTCTCAAGAGGCAGGTCAGGTGGTCTAGTAGTCCCATCTCTTTCAGAATTTTCCACAGTTTATTGTGATCCACACAGTCAAAGGCTTTGGCATAGTCAATAAAGCAGAAATAGATTCTCATAATGTACTCTGCATATAAGTTAAAAAAGCAGGGTGCAATATACAGCCTTGATGTACTCCTTTTCCTATTTGGAACCAGTCTGTTGTTCCATGTCCAGTTCTAACTGTTTCTTCCTGACGTGCATACAGGTTTCTCAAGAGGCAGGTCAGGTGGTCTAGTAGTCCCATCTCTTTCAGAATTTTCCACAGTTTATTGTGATCCACACAGTCAAAGGCTTTGGCATAGTCAATAAAGCAGAAATAGACATTTTTCTGGAACTCTCCTGCTTGTTAAGGCAGGTTAGATAACAAATAAAAATCTATCATTTGCCAAGATAAGATCACTTCCCAGGAATACGGAAGTGAGGGAGGAGGAGACAGGGTTAATGGTGTTATTGACTCAGCCCCTCTGGTCTGGTAAGTCCATCACCCTTACTTCTCACCTGGCTGGAAAAGAGACAGGAAAGTGCCCCAAAACATATATGTAAGAAATAAACAGGTAAGTTTATTAAGAAATATTCTATGAGAAATATTTAAAGTTGATCAGCTGAAGAGATCTGAAAATACAATAAGCAGACAAAAACAATCTCCTGGACTTTTCCTCCTCCAGTTGTGACAAAGGGCACACTGGTCATTTGGCTTCAGATCTCCTGGAGGAGGAAATGGCACCCTAGTGCAGTATTCCTGCCTTGGAAATTCCATGGACAGAGGACTCTGGTGGGCTGCAGTCCATGGGTTTGTGAAGAGCAACTGAGCACGCATGCATGAATGTACAGATTTCAGGGAATTTTAATATGATGCTAAAAGCCAGTTACAAGAACTAGGATTTAAAGAAACACCAACAGCGGAAAAGCAGCAGACGGTTTTCCTGCATGTATGCTAAAGCATTTTAATATCTGTTTAGCAAAGTGCTTTTATACTGTTCATGCAATTTAATTTTAAAAATGATCCAGCAAAATGGGTAATATTTTCTTGTAAGTTAAAATGAGTTACTCTCACCTCTTCACTTTATCAGTGAGGAAAAGAGCTAAGTAGGAAATAAGCAAAGAGAAACTCCAAAGACATTTTTTTTAGGGAATTCTGAGAAGAAAGGGAGGCCTGCAGAATTTCAGGTTTAGGGAAGACATGAGCAAGCCTCCTGCTGAGGGCAAAACAGGCCAGGACAGCCTCCAGTTTTTTGGGCTGTAGGTGAACAAAGGTTACTTTGCTGTCCACATTTAAGAACAAAGCCTTACTTGTTGTCTAACCTAGGGATTGGTAAATGGTTTTTGTAAAGAGGTAGATCCATTTTTCTTGACATTTTAACTTTATCTTTTTAATTTTTTTATTAATTTTTGTTGGAGTATGGTTGCTTTCCAATGTTGTCTTAGTTTGTGGGTCATGAGGTCTCTGTAGCAACTACTCAATAGAAAATAGCCACAGATAACATATAAACAGATGTGCATGACAGTGTTTCAATAAAACTTTATTTACAAAAAAAAAGAACAGTCTTATTAAACTGCAAATGAGTTTTATCCTGCCAGTGCTTCCTAGGAAATAAGTACAAATTAAGCATCAAGAACTCACAGAGCACCACCTTGGAATCAACCAAGGCACCAAACAGTCAAGCATGTGCCCATAATCACATAGCAAAATTGAACTCACAAAGTTCCAGGCACATTGTACATTCATTCATTTATCTCAACTCTTCCACTGGATAAAGTATTTATTTATTTATTTTTATAAAACACTCTATGAAAAATGAAAGTGTTAGTTGCTCAGTCATGTCAGATTCTTTGTGACCTCAGAGACTATAGGCCACTAGATTCGTCTCACCTTAGAATTCTATAGGCAAGAATACTAATTTGCCATTCCCTTCTCCAAGATGGTCTTCCTGACCCAGGGATCAAAACTGGGTCTCCTGCATTGCAGGCAGATTCTTTACCATCTGAGCCACCAGGGAAACCCATAAAAGACCCTATACTTTAATAGAAAGATTTCTTGTGAAAGCATCAAAAAAATAAAATTATACATAAAGTATTCAGAAATAACTTACCCTTCAATTGTCATCTTTTAATTAACATATATATTCACACATAGAAGCTAAAAGATGTATACACAGTCTTCTTAACCTCTCAAAACTGGTAACCTAGTATATTTTTGGTTTCTTTAGAAATTGCTTTATTTCTTTACTTCAGTCATGAACATCTTCATTTGACCTTGAGTAGTCCTGAGAAGTGATTTTAAATTGCTGCATCATTATTTTGTGTGGACAAGTGCTTCTCTTTCCTCTTTTTTTTTTTTGTAAATCAGGGTAAACAAATATCAACAGAGTTGCAGAGTATTGGGTTGGCCAAAAGTTCATAAAATCTTTTGGAAAAACATGAACAAATTTTTTGGCTGACCCAGTACTTTGGTATCATAGGCTTTGCCCAAGCCCTTCCCCAGCTCCCATGCTTGGGGCAGCCCCTGAGTGGAGATTTCATTGATAATGGTCCAGCTCTGCTTTCTCCTGAATTCACGCTGGAAAACATAAGACACTAAACCTCTCAGTTCTGTTTTATTCATGCAAACACCAAGGCAATGAGAACAATGCCGACTGACTGGCACAGGTTCGGCTTCTGCTTATTTGAAAATTTTATTTATTTATTTGATTTTGGTTGTGCTGGGTCTTCGTTGCTGCTCAGGCTTTTCTCTCCTTGCGGTGAGCAGGGGCCACCCCCCAGCTGCCGTGCGTGAGCTTCTCATTGCGGGGGTCTCTCATTGCGGCATGGGCTCTGGGGCATGAGCGCTTCAGTAGTTGCGGGCCCCGGGCTCTCGGGAACAGGTTCAGTAGTTGCAAAGCACGAGCTTAGTGGCTCCACAGCGTGTGGGATCTTCCCAGATTAGGGACTGAACCCATGTCTCCGGCATTGGCAGGCGGATTCTTTACCACTGAGCCACCAGGGAAGTCCAGGTTCAGTTTTTATAGATGTGGTGAAAAAGATGAATGAATGAGTGAGAGGAAGCTGGCTGTCCTCAGGGCCTTCAGCATTGTTTTCACAGCCTGGCAGCTAGCGCTAAGGCTCTCCAGCACTGATACATTTCTCCTGCTGACAAAACGGAGAACACTTAATCCCTCAAACAGCCAGGGCTTAACTCCACAGAAGGGCAGAAGGGGCAATGGAGTCCCCACAGCATCATCTCTGAGTAGCACACTTTCAACACCAGGTTTCAAGGAAATAAGCTGACACAGGAACTGTTCGGGCAAACTTGAAAAACGTCAGAGACTTCTTGATGAAAACGTGAGTCGGCCTGTTCCATACATGATGAAGGTTGTCAGACCAAAGGCCTAGGCTGAGGCCACCCCAGAAGGTGGCAAAGAAAGGGGCTTTCATCAAGGGCTCACTCCTCTTTGATGTTAGAATATGCCTTTGTCTCCACTCAGAAACCCCACAGCCCTCCCCTCTAACCACATTTAATGAAAATCTCTACTGACTGTTTTGCTGTCTTTCACGTTATAAACCTAAGACCAGAGCGGGGAAAAAAAGATGTAGGAATCAGGGTCCTACACTTCGGCAGCTTGGGCTGCCCTCTCCTCCCGACTCACTCCTCCACCTCCTCTCAGGCTCTCTGAACTCCCCGTATTGATTTCTAACACAGCACATTCCTAACCACCTGAAGTCTGACCGCCCACTGCATGGGGCTGATGACAGATGCCAGGCAAATCCCAGATGGAAATGCTGTGAGTCAGGGGCGATGGAATGGTTACTAGGGCTCTTGATGACTCAGCATCTCCTCCTGCGACTTTGAAAACCACCCCACTACCAAGTGGCTCTCAGTCCAAGGCTGAGTGGGTTCCCACCCTCAGCTGACCTTGGTCTTCCCCTTCTCATAGCTCCTCTTGGTAATAAGATAATGATAGCTGGAAAGTCAACATATTCATCATTCCCTTTGGGTATCAGGAGTGATAAGTCTTTCAATAGACTCCCTAGAAATCTAGTTGGCAGGCATTAGTACATTGGGGAGGAAAGGGAGGCAAAAATCAATCTGTCACTTTCTTCCCCTCTTCATCCCTTATTAAGCACACTGCTCCACTCTGTCACCTCTCATTCATTGTCCCCTCTCCCCGGATCCCAGCCCCCACAAGAATGTATCCAAGCCTTTGAAACAAACCAGTTTACTGAATCCTCAGAGCCACCCTTCAAAGTAAGTATCATTTTCTTCATTTAACAGATGAGGACACTTAGGAACAGAATGGTAAATAAATTGTCCTAGGTGGCACAGCTTTCAGGTGAAAAAGCCAACTCTTTCTAGGGCCAAAGTCTTATTCTTTGTGTTGAAAACACAATTTTTTGATTCTAGAGAGTTCACAACTTTGACTTTACAGATCAAGAAAGCATCACTGGTGAAGTGAACACACTTGAAAATCAGATTACTCAAATTTTAATACTGAATCTGCCTCTCATTTATGCTGCTGGACAATCACAAACAAGACATCTTGCTGTGGCATTTTCCCCGAATCTCAAGAGAATGGATGTAAATTGATGAGACTGTTAATGTCACTGCAGTTAAACAGGCAATGAGCATAAAGTGCTTTGGAATAAAAATTGCATGTTTGCTGAGACATTACCATTACTCTCTCTAGAATTAAAACACATCAACAGATAAAGAAGATATGGTGCATATATATGTTGGAATATTACTCAGCCATAAAAAAGAATGAAATAATGCCATTTGCAGAAACATGGATGGACTCAGAAATTTTTAAACTAAGTGAAGTAAGTCAGACAGAGAAAGAAAATATATATATCACTTATGTGTTGAATCTAACAAAAAATGATACAGATGAAGTTTTCCTACAGAACAGAAACAGACTCCCAGACCTAGAAATCAAATCTATGTGTTTCCCAAAGGGGAAACACAGGGGGAAGTGATAAATTAGGAGACTGGGATTAATGTATACACATTACTATATATAAAACATAATTAACAAGGACTTACTGTACAGCACAAGGAACTCTACTCAGTATTCGGTAATAACCTATATGGGAAAAGAATCTGAAAAAAGAACATACATACATATATATATATCTGACTCACTTTGCTGTACATTCTAATATACTCTAATGAAGTATAGTTGATTTACAATATTGTGTTGGTTTCAGGTTGTAAATCAACTATATTCCACAAAAAGTTTTTTTAAAAGCCATCATACGTGTGGCTAAGATATAGATGGCGAAGGGAACAAAAGGGGTGAATAACTGTCTCCCCCAGAGGCCCACACATACCTGGCATTTCCAAGCAGTCTGTTCTTGTTTCTGTCATGGCATTCCGAGTTCCTCCTCCTTGCTTTTAGATTTCCTAATCTCTTCTCTCTAATACCTCCTCTTCAGACACCTATTTAAATAGGACATACCTCACCTCCTGCTGCTTCTCTTCTAGGAATAGAAAGTCTACATCTATAGCCAAGGGGAATCAAACCCAAACTTGAGCATCTTGGAAGGGTCCCAAGTTGCCATTATCCTCAACAACTGTGCTAGAAATCCCTAGCACAGAAAGACAGCTGCTTCTGGGTTATTTCCAACACTGCAATATGAGCTGAATAGATTTTATTTTTTAATTAGCATTGGCTACTAAAATTTTTTTAATAATGCACTTAAAAGTTCTTGGCAATAAAACTCAGCAAATATTATTCAAGCAAAGCATTAGAATGTATAAATTAAGAAACAATAAAACTTGGGAATTCCCTGACAGCCCAGTGGTTAGGACTCTGAGCATTCGTTGCAGAAGGTGCAGGTTCAATCCCTGGTCAGGTAAGTAAGATCCCACAAGTTGCACGATACAGACAAAAATATATAAATATTTTAAAAAAGTAATACAAGAAAAGATATTTCTTTAAGAAAACAATAAATTATGCTTACCCTAAAAATCTAATCTGGATTTCCTCAGACATAAAAACAATCCCGCCTGTCCCCCAATCCTCCACATGTTTAAAACCTTCTTTCTGAGCCAGAGTCTGCCAGGGCTCTATGGGGCCTTGGTCAACCACCTCGATCCCTTTGCCAGGAGCCTCCAGAGTCAGTGTTACTGTCTTCATGTTCAGGTTCACTGATGCCAAGCAGAAGCCAGATTTTCCTTCTGCCAAAGGCAGATGGCCAAGAGCAGATGTCAGGCTGAACGAGGGTGATGCACGGATAATGGTATGTGCTGTGGCTCACTAAGCCCTAAGCTGGCAGCAGCTTCATGCGGGCTAGTCCTCATTATAGCTGCCTCCCCCAGCTCTACAAGCTTGAACAAGATGAAGGGGAACTTCTTTTGGCCTGAGGATTCCTGGCTGGCTCTACCCTTGAATCACAACAGGTGACCATGGGCACCATCTCATGTTTGGGAGACAACATCAGTGACCCAGAATCACCCACTCTGCAAGATACCAGCCCCTCAAATCCCTGCAAGAATCCAGCATATGGACACACTTAGGCATGTGGAAGGAATTTCACCCTAAGGTTGGAAGGCAGATGCAAGATAAAAGCAAGGGGAGAAAGCAAGTCTCAGAGAAATAAACATACGGTGAACCTTTTGGAATTTTTTTTTTCTGACACAGAGTCACAGATGACGAGGAGGGGACTGTGCACCAAGATGAAGTGAGCCTGAAAAGGACCATGTAAATTCCAGCCTACTAAAGATAGAATACCCAATACTTCTCCTTAATTCCTTCTGTGCTAGTGGGAAAAATACTAGAAAAGAGAGGAGCAGAAGATGACTTTAATTTCCTGAGTACTCCTTTTTGCAAAGCATTATACTGAATAGGCTATCCCTCTCTCTCTCTTTTTTTTGGCTGTGCCACGTGGCATGCAGGATCTTAGTTCCCCAATCAGGGATCAAACCCTCACCTCCTGCAGTGAAAGCTCAGTCTTAACCACTGGACCACCGATACCCGTCACACCAAATGAAGTAAGCCAGACAGAGAAAGACAAATACCATATGATATCACTTATACGTAGAATCTAACAACAAGGTGACAAATGAATTTCTCTACAAAACAGAGTTACAGATGTACAAAATAAACTTATGGTCACTAAAGGGTAAGGAGGAGGGAGGGTAAATTGGAAGGGAGGGATAAATCAAAGACTGGGATTGACACATAGACACTACTATATATAAAATAGATAACTAAAAAGGACCTACTCTATATCACAGGGAACCCTAGTCAGCACTCTGTAATGGCCTATATGGGGAAAGAATCTAAAAAAGACTGGATATGTGTATATGTATAGCAGATTCATTTTGCTGTCCGCCTGAAGCTAACACATTATAAGTCAACTATACTTGGTTTTCTCTTTCTAACCTAACTCCACTCTGTATGACAGACTCTAGGTTCATCTACATCGTTACAATATGGCTCAGTACTACTCCAGAACCTGCTGTATTGCACAGGGGGCTCAGCTCAGTGCTCTGTGATGACCTAAAGGGATGGGATGGGGAAGGTGAGGGGAGGCTCAAGAGGGAAGGGACGTAAGTATACACGTAGCTGATTCCTGCTGTTATAGAGCCGAGACCAACAGAGCACTGTAAAGCAATTATACTCCAAACAAAAATTAAAAAAACAATAATAAATCAACTATATCCCAATAATAATTTAAAAGTAAATAGGTTATCTCATTTGTGTGTGTTAGTTGCTCAGTCAGTTAGTTAGGCCCTCCAGGTACCTCTGTCCATGGCATTCTCCAGGCAGGGATACTGCAGTGGGTCGCCATTCCCTTCTCAAACTCAAATAAAGACACTATTATTCTCAGTGTACAGGTTGGAAGGTGTTTGGAAGGTTGGAAGTGAGCAGGACCACAGACTTCCTGTCTGTCTCTCAGCAGAAGTCTGAAGAGACACTCCAGTTTTGTAGATTTTCAAATTCCCTGCTTACCTTATCCTTCATAATGGTGAGAGAGATATTCTTCAATGTTTACTCATTAGGGACAAGAGACCTGAGTTTTCCAAACTGTATTCCATGGAGTGCTAAATCCACTGATGGTATAAAGTATGACATGAAAGAGGTTAAGAAATTTTCCAAGAAAAGAGCCATAAATGATGGAGGCAGGATTCAAACTCTGGCCCATGTTTTAAATCATAATACTCTACACTCTATGTTTATACATATCCATCATATACACACATAAGTGTATATATAACTACATCTATTTCCTAAAGGAAATCAATCTTGAATATTCATTGGAAGGACTGATGCTGAAGCTGAAGTTCCAATACTTTGGCCATCTGATGCTCAGATGACAGAGCTGACAAACTGGAAAACATCCTGATGCTGGGAAAGATTGAAGACAGAAGGAGAAGGGGATGACAGATGATAAGATGGTTGGATGGCATCATCGACTCAAGGGACATGAGTTTGAGCAAACTCCAGGAGACAGTGAAGGACAAGGAAGCCTGATGTGCTGCAATCCAAGGGGTCACAAAGAGTCAGACACAATTGAGCAACTGAACAACAACAACCATGCCTATACTTTTTATTTTTCTGTGTGCCTGTATATTCAGACTTGAACACATCCATACTAAGATATCAGCATCAAAAATGAAATACATCAAATGGCTTCAGATGACAGGCTGACAAACTGGAAAACATCCTGATGCTGGGAAAGATTGAAGACAGAAGGAGAAGGGGATGACAGATGATAAGATGGTTGGATGGCATCATCGACTCAAGGGACATGAGTTTGAGCAAACTCCAGGAGACAGTGAAGGACAAGGAAGCCTGATGTGCTGCAATCCAAGGGGTCACAAAGAGTCAGACACAATTGAGCAACTGAACAACAACAACCATGCCTATACTTTTTATTTTTCTGTGTGCCTGTATATTCAGACTTGAACACATCCATACTAAGATATCAGCATCAAAAATGAAATACATCAAATGGCCAGGAAGAGCTAAATCTTTGCTGAGAAGGTTATGGGTTGGGCAGAAAAACCCTTAAAAGGAATAGCTGCTTTATTCCTTATTCATTGCCACTGTAGTCATCCAATCTGAAACAAGTCTGGGCAGAGGCAGGAGGCAGGCAACGGGAGGGCTCAGGGAGAAACAGTGTCGCATGACAACAAGAACAATATTTAGGAAAGGGAGGAATAAAGCTGTTCCCAGAAACAGCAAACAAGGGGTTGATGAACAGCTCAACTCACGTGCTGTCTCTATGGGATACAGCACCAGTGTAAACAGCCCAGACCGCTTCCGGGTTGTACAAATCAGGATCACGGTGCCTGAGCTATACCCAAACTAGCAGACAGGAGGATAAATAAGAAAAGATTGGAGACAAACCAACATGTGTGTTGAGGTGGGGGGAGGTTAACTGGTAATGAATGGACTTGGATCTTGAACTCCGTGTTCCCAGGAGCTGGGATGGATGCTCGAATATTCTCCTCATTTTTGAAGTGGGGACAGTGTAACTGTCACCAAGGTTACAACCTAAGTGGGAAAGTCAAGTCATAGCTCTTATCGCTCCCTGGGACTGTCACATCGCCACGTGCCTCTTAATCAGAGTCACACTTCATTCCGCCCAATGATCCCAGGGCAATCACATTACTGTGAGCACTGTGTAGACCAGAAATAAGTTTTCTTGGTGAACTACGCAGTCACCAAGAGGTGAGGACTTTTATCACAACAGGTCCAGGTCCGGGATCATCCCGATGGTTCTTTTAAGGTCTCAGCAAGTGTGAAGTGAGCAGGACGACAGACTTCCTGTCTGTCTCTCAGCAGAAGTCCAAAGAGATGCTCCGATTTTGCAGATTTTCAAATTCCCTTCTTTCCTTGTCCTCCATAATGGTGAGAGAGATATTCTTCAGTGTTTTATTCATTATGGACAGAGACCTGAGTTTTCCAAACTGTATTCCATGGAGTGCTAAATCCACTGATGGTATAAGGTATGACAGGAAAAGAGGTTTTACAGCTGAACTTTTTAAATGCTAGTAACAGCTTGCTTTATTGTAGGGCTTAGCCAAGCCTATAATATTCTTTGTACCAAGTTAATTCCCACATGCCCCAAACTTATTTCATTATGACATCCTAGGTTTTATTGTTTCTGCTGAATATCCTTTGATATTAGTATCTCACGAAACCTCCTTTGGAAAACACCAGGCTAGACCATGAGCTCTCTCAACAGATTACAAGTGTCTTTAGGAAAAGGACTGGTCTCATTCATCCTGCTATCTCCAGACAGTTTGTTGAATAAATATACGAATGCAGACACATCAGGCATATGTGATTTCCAGGGTCGGGTTATTTGTGACAAAGACTGCTGTTAGAAACGCTGCTGCAACGACCTTTTGGAGTGCGTTTTACAGGGGATCCACTGGGGCCACTTCTGTTGCTGTTTAGACACTTAATCATGTCTTATTCTTTGCGACCCCAAGACCTGTAGCCTGCCAGGCTCCTCTGTCCATGGGATTTCCCAGGCAGGAATAGTGAAGTGGGTTGCCATTTCCTCCTCCAGGAGATCTTCCTGACCCAGGGATCAAACTTGAGTCTCCTGCATTGGCAGGTGGATTCTATACTACTGAGCTACAAGGGAAGCCTCAATTGGGTCCATTACTGCTAAATATATTTTGCTTTTTGTGTGTTACAGTTTGTATCTCATTTCCATGAAGACTTGAATATTCCTTGTTCTGTTCTACCAGTGAATTGGCCAGGGGAGCCAGGTTTGCACAGAAAGGAGGCTGAACATCACTTAGAAGCAGGCAGTCGACCACCCAGTGGGAGGCAGAAAGCCAAACAAGTAAGGCAATAAAGAGTCTTTATACCAGCCAAGCCCTTCCTTCTGCTTGCATCCCAGGTGAGTGAAGTGGTGTATTAGAAAATATGGGAGTAGATGCTACCAGCTAGAAGCTAAGCTCAGGCAACTCATCCTGGGTATGCTTGGTGTTCTCCACCATCACTACTGACTTCCAAAGTGGGGTCGCACAATACAGGGGATTAACTGATCATCTTCAAAGGGATCCTGTGAAGTAAATTGGCATAGAACTGGGTTTGAAAAACTGACACTTCAGTTCGCTGAAGTCTTCAAATGATTTGATTTGAGGCAAACCAGGCCAGCATCCCTCCTCCACCCAGTGGTTTTCCATTAAGCTAGCTGCAAATTTACTTTAACCAATCATAAATTCAGCTTATGAGCACAGTTGCTGCACCTCCCCATGAGCTAAAGTTGCCTGAATGTGTTCCTCACTCTGTTCTGGCAGCAGCAGCCCTGGTTTTCCAATCACCAAATCAACTGACCAGACTTCTACTTCCGGACACTCGCTGCCAAACCACGAACTCAGCCCCCTGAAACAGCCAGAGTCTCAGAGAAGGCAGTGATATGCCCACACTGCAGGGATGAAGGCATGTCCCCAGCTCCAGAGGCAGAGGGTGACAGAAACATGTGTCTTCATTTGGGCTCTCTTAACCACTCAACAAAAGACCCAAAAGACAGCAGATCTTCATTCAAGGTTGAAATGAACTGGTTAAAATCCATCTCATTATTAATGAAGGGAGGCTGTATCTCCATCCCCTGCAATATCCATCAGCTGTGTTATGCCAAAAAAAGAAGAAAGAAAAATGCCTCCCTTTATTCATGCCAGGCCTGCTACTCCTATCCCATCATCTAAGAATTTACACATTGACGATCTTGACAGAATAAATCCATAAAGACTAGTGCTCCACAGTCTCAGGGCCAGGCACGAAGCATGTCTCATCCTTAACTCTGTCGCACCACAAACAGAAACATGATTTTGATTATAAAATTTGACCATGAGACAAAGAAATTCTCACTTCCCATGTCTAATCATAATGAGATGCATGTGCCTGTGGACAGCTACCCAGAAGTGAGTGGGATTTGCGATCTGCTTAACATTCCTGTTTCCTCTAGAAAATGGCTCCTCTTGGGTTCCACATGGTCCCATGGGGAGTGCTGAGGTCTCTCCCTTGTCACTTACATCCTTTTGGCCTCCACGGTGGTGAGCATGTGACCTTGTTGACTCAGAGGCCAGGGAATATCAGCTCTTGGAATATCCACAGGATAACCAGAACTCTTTACTAACATGATGATCCTTATGATTTGGCCAAAATTCAGACAGAAGATCTACCATAATTGGACCCACTACTGACTATAGCTTTGGTGCATGCATGATGGGGTCAGACTGGGTTCAAACACTGACGTCTGGCTCTGCAAGTACTGTACCTCTCTCAGTATGTAAACTAGGGATAATAACTACTTACCTTGTAGGTATGTTGTGAGGATTACATGTAAAACATATAGGAGAATGCCTGGTCTTTACCACAAATGCCAGTAAATTATTTGGGATCTGGTCCCTTAGGTATGAGGCTTCCCCCACTGGTGTTTCCACCATTACAGGTGAAATATCTGATGTGCAGCCTGACTTACTCCACTCTCAGCCCACACAGGCTCTGTGTCTGTATCACAAATGATAATTGAGAACGGTGAAAGGAACAGCGTTGGGCGGTGAGTAGTAGAAAGTCCCATTGGTTAAGAGAAATATCTCCAACCAACTCTAATTCTCTACCTTCCCTGAGTGGTTTTGTTCACAGACATGGAGTTTGACTTTTCCTGCATTTTACTTCTTTCTCTCCATTATAAACCTAATGCTTTGGCCCAGATCTTGGGATGACTGACAAACAGAACTCCTTAAACACAGACCAGGCTTGAAATTGATAACTTTCTGCCACTGAGCTGGTAGCTTTCAAAGCTCCAACTGGCCTCAGGGTCCTCTGCCCTGGAATTCAGCAATTAGAAAATGTAAACACTGCTTTTCCCTCCCCTTTAAAATAAAATGAGAGGGATCTGGGTTCTTGTGACTTTCAAATATCCACAAAGTGGGGGTGACAGGTCCTCCCACATGAGGGGAGGAGCAGGGTATCACTTTCCCTCATTTATTACTGAAATGTGCACCCTTCCCCCCAAATCAATTGCAGCTTTTAGAACTACGCTCAGAAAAGGCAGGTAGAGAGGTTTTCTCTTGCATCGGTATCAGCCACCCCTAGAAGGGCAGATGGAAATAATTTTCTGACTTAAGGCCAATCATTAGGTCCTCAAGACACCATGAGACGCCATAATCTCAGCTGTTGCTGTCTAGCCAGGGTAACCCAGATGCAGATAAATTTAAGTCAAACCCACAGTCCCTGCCAGTAGCATTCCAAAGCCCTCGCTAAGGCTTCTGGATATTTCTAAGGGACTTACACGCTCCAGGTCATCTCTGCCTCTGGGTCCAAAGGCACTTTGTCCCCAGCTTACTGACCCAAATATAACACCCAACCTCACCCTCAACTTCAACCAACAGCTTACCCTCAAGGGCATTCATAAAACATTTTACTGGTGGTCATAGAGGTGAGATTGTGTTCCACAACACACACAAGTGAACGTATATTTATGTTCCTGTCTGCTGCAAAACGCTCAATTGGACTTCTCCCCATTCAGCACCCAGCTTTCCACTTTCTCTCTTTCACATCTCATTTCTCCCCCATCCGTCCCAGGAACAGAGGTCAACAAGGCAAATATAAGCAGGGACTAGCAGGTAAGACACCTGTGAACTGAGAAGTAGGGTGTCAGACCAGACAGAGGACCCAGCCCACCTCAAAGCATTCAGGTTCAAAACCCTTCAAGCTCTATACCCTGCTAAATACTTCTGCAGACTTTTACCCAAAGGCTGCCGGTCCTTCCACGCTATAGTCTCCTCTGTGCCAGAGTCCCCCTGCAACACAACAACAGCGCCACCCACATGGGGGAGAGCAAGGACCCTTTCCTGCCACGTGTGTCCTGAAACCACGCCACGATTACATGTGCATCAGTGTAGGAGGCTCTTAGCTGTGTGAGTCTTTCAGCCGGTACCAGGTGAGCTTGAGCTCAGGAATCTGACAGTCTGGGCTCACCCTGCCAGGCTCCTCTGTCCATGGGATTCACTAGGCGAGAATACTGGATTGGGGTGCCATTTCCTTCTCCAGGGGATCTTCTAGGCCCAGGGACCGAACCTGCATTTCTTTATATCTCCTGCATTGGCAGGCGGGTTCTTTACCACTAGTGCCACCTGGGAATCATTTCTGCAGCAAAATGTAAATAACACAGATTTACCATTTTAATCACCTTTAAATGTACAGTCCAATGGCCTGTGTAACCATCACTGCTATACACCTCCAGAATGTTATCATCAGATCACTGACACTCTACGCCCATTAAAAACTAACTCTCCAGTCCCTGCTCCTCCAGCCCCTGGTAACCACTGTTCTACTTTCTGCCTTTATGAATTTGACTCCTCTAGGCACCTCACATAACCGGAATCATACAGTATTTATCTTTTTGTGTCTGGCTTCTTTCACTTAAGCATCATGTTTTCAAGGCTCATCCACGCTGTCATTTTAATCAGAACTTCACTCCTTTTTAAGGCTAAGTAGTATTCCATTGTGCGCATAGACCCACATTCTGTTTACCCACACATGGGTTGTTTCTCCCTTTTGGCTTCTGACAACAGTGCTGTAGTGGATGTGGGCTTGTGAATATTTGCTGGAGTTTCTGCTTTCATTTATTTTGTGTCTGTTCGCAGAGGTGGAACTGCTATGTCAAATGTTTCACTCTTCCACGAACCGTGCCTGTGTATCTTTGAACAGGGTACAGACCCTCTCTAAGCCCCATCTGGGGAATAACAGCACCAATCCTGCTTCAGTTTAAACACTGAGCTCATCATAAATGCTCAGATGTTTCTCTCCTCGTCCTCTGCCTTTGAGGTACTCTGACCAAATGATCTCTCCAGTCACTCCTAGCTCCTGAAACCCATGATCCCACCAACAAATTATTTCCCTGTTGGAAAAGCTAGGAGTTCTCAGAGTATATATCAAGGGAAAACCCTCTTCATAGTTCCCACAAAAATCTAACCCTACCAAGAAGGCCCAATTTTCATAGCTCTCTCCTTGGAATTTGCTAACACATCCCATTATAAACCAACATCTAATTTTTCTTGCCACTCCTTCCCCCTTGCTTTCTTTCCACATTCCCTTTCTCCACTGGTTGCTCCTGCCCACTGCATATCTGGGCTTCAAATTATCCTCCTCGGTTGCCTGGATGCTCGCTCCCCACCAGCTAATGTCTGTTGGAAGCAACACTTGTGGAGTTATTCATGTGAAAGCTTCATTCCCCAGAGTCACATCTTTTCAATGAGTTGTTCCTTTTAGGCTGGATCCTGCTGGCAGAGCTACTGCTATTTGGTGAAGTCAGTGGAATTGGGTTTCTCCCCTCACATGCTGTTTGTGTTGGGTTATCACTTGGCCTGATGTTTGGATTCTCATCCTCAGACACGTGTCCCGAGTTGATGAGCAACAACCGTCTGCCTGCCATCCCAGTGGATGTTTACATTTCATCAAAAGCTCTTTTTAGAAAAGTAATTAGAGGAAATATGCTGCTAAGCTTTCCTTGACGGGGGCCAGATTCAAAATTCCAGCAGGGAGTGGACTCACTCTCTCACAACTTGAAATATTTTCCTTCTCCACTGCATCCCTCTGTGCTCCCTTTAAACGTGAATGTTTGACAGACAATGCAGTAGCCTTGCTCTCTCCGGCTCAGTGAGCAGCTTGGCTGCCCAGACACCATGCACGCTCCCCGAAGCTCTTCTTTTCTGATAGGGTTTTTTTATTGTTGTTGGTTTTGTTTTGGTATCTAAGTCATGTCCAACTCTTTATGACCCCATGGACTATAGCCTGCCAGGCTCCTCTGTCCATGCAATTCTCCAGCAAGAATACTGGACTGGGTTGCCCTTTCCTTCTCCAGAGGATCTCCCCCACCCAAATATTGAACCCCTGTCTCCTGCATTGGCAGGCGATTCTTTACCAGAGTCAGCTTTCTTTCCTGAGTAAAAGGTATAAGAGATCCTCACGTCAGGGATAAACGGGTCTTTCAGATCCTGGGCAAGGAAAAAGGGGCAGCTGAGCTTTAGCTTTCAGCTTTTATGGGTTCCAGCCATCTCACCTGCCACATTAGAAAAAGAGATGCAGGGACAAAAAAACTAAACCTGGGAGCCCTGGCACTATAGGAGGAAGCAGGCTCCTCTGGAGTTGGGCTTGGGCCACCGTGCCCTGGAAGGTTGGCTCCAAAAGGCAGAGGTGGAACAGGGACAAGTCTTAAGGAAAAAGTCACCAACTAAACCAAGTGGCTGGGTTAAAGGATTATCAGACTCCACCCTCGGGGCTCCTTCTCCCTATATTATTGGGCTGTTCCAGATACCAGTAAGGCAAAATTCAAATGAAACACTCTTCAGCTTGAGAGTAAATCACCAAGGAAGATTTCACCTGCGGCCAGCAGGTAGATGGAAAGTATTGACTAAATGGGGGGGGGGGTGCTTTTCATGTAGCTCGGTTTTTGTTCATTCACCATGAAGCGACGTGTGCCGAGGTCCAGCTTCCCTTCTACAGTAGCTGATGGCTTTCTACACCCTCACCACCCAACTTACTGTTTCACTGTTGGGCGCTTGCCAGTTCCATGCAGCAGCGAAGCACCCACTTCTTAAGTAAAGCAGAGGTGACAGGTCCCCAGCACAGGGGGCAGGTAACCCCCACAGAGCGGGGTAGCAAAGGCTCATACACTCCCTGCTCCTCCACAAAGCTGCCCTGTTTTATCACCTGTGCATCTCACCTCCTGAGCCCTCACCTTGCCTCCTGACACCTGGCCTCTCTAGCCATAGAGGGACAGATGCTCCTACGAAGTCCTCCTCCGCTTGCCCAGCAGCAGTCACAGGACAAGCCCGCTCTCCCCTTGCTTCTGCTGGGTCAAGAGGCTCCCAAGAGCTCTGTCTGGGTCTTGTTTCAACCTCATTTGCCCCAGGAGCCTACTGACGTGGGGTTTGTGGCTCAGAAAATGACATGTGAAAACACAGAAGCCACAGTTCTTTCTAAATAAACTCTGTGCATCCCCAAAATCAACGTGCACTCTTCACCCCGGCTTTTTCTTCTTTCTCATCCTTATCGGAAAGGAAGTGCATATATGCTGAGTGAGCACCTCTCCCTTGCTGGGAATCTGTTCTGAACAGTGGTGCTGTGAGATTTCCTCAGCAAGATGCTTCAGGACAAACACCCTCGCTGCAAGCCCTGCTCTTATTCACCTCTTTCCTCCCAGCTCACCTGGGAGGGGGCTTTTTCCAGGTAGAGATTTGGCTTTTGCATGTCAGAGGGGGCACCTGAGCCTGGGTAGAACCCCAGCGATAATTTTGTGCTTTAAAAAGCTAAGAAAAGGGGGGGTGCACATAAAACGGAAGCTGGTACATTTCCTGAGGCAGTTCAGTCCCACAAGTTGGGATGGCAGAAAAAACGGTGTCACGTTCTTAGAAAGAAAGAGGGACACTTCAGCATCACCAGCCAAGCCCCCAAGATTCCCACTAGAAGAAAGCTCACCACCACTCACAGACACACAAGCACCTTCTCTTGGGACACCCCGCTCCTGCCCCCTAACTAACCCCAGGAGACAAAAGTCCCCTCCTGGGGGGTCCTGAATGCAACCCACAGTACCTCTTGGCAAGGACGAGATGAGAAGGAGCTGCAGGAAAGTAAGCCCCAGCTGCGGCCACCAGCCCAGCTCCATCGTTCCCGCGGCGGTGCCCGGAGCGACTGCTGGGGAGGGACCGAGGGAGGCCGGCGGGCAGGCGGCTCCTAAACGGACCTCCCCAAGCCCCAGCTGAGCGGGAGCTCGGGTTTCAGCTCGCCAGGCTCTCTCATCCTCATCCGAGGGGAACCACCTTCAGCCGGCGCGACGTCAGCCCAAACCTCTCCTCTCCGCGGCCGCCTTAACCCTTGCGGAGCCCGGGGAGGTGTGGCCACGCGGGGAGGCCCGGGCTGTGGCTGAAAGGGAAGCTGCGGGTACGGAGGCCTGCCCAGGTCCGGCTGGGCTCCCCCAGGCGGTGAGGGCAGAGGAGAAGCCAGCAGGACCTTGAATGGAGAGGCGGAGGTAGCCGGGGCTGCGCCCCCTGCCCGCCCCCCACGACCTCAGGTGAGGTCTGAAGCCGCACCCCTACCTCCACCTCCAGCCCGGATGGGAGGTCCAGTGCCTGCCTTGACTGCACACACTGAGTTCGCCAGATTCAACGCCTGGCCTTGGGGGAGGGGGTGAGCTGGAGATGGGGGGAGAAAAGCAGTCAACCTGCCTCCTCCCTCCACCTGTATCCCCAGTCTCCTTCCTGCCTAGCGTTTGCTCCCGGCACTCACAGTCTGGAAACCTTATCCTTTGCCTCTATAGGCTGCTGGGGGTATTCTGCATGGTCCCACAGCGCCCGTTATGGTGAGTTCAGCCAGGCAGGTTACTGGGCTCAGGGACAGAAGAACACACAGGCATTTTCCCAGTAGTGAGGGCGTTCAGTCTAGGTATGGAGATAGCAAATGAGACGATGAAGTGAGGACGAAGGATGTGTTACAGGATAACAGCTGATATTCTTGATCAATTTCTCTGTGCCAGGCATCTGAGTACCATACATATATCAACTCATTTACTCCTCATAATACACCTGTTATCTCAGTCTTACAGAGAGAGATCCTGGGGCATGAGAATTCAATAGCTCATCCAAGTAAATGGCAGAGCCAGGGTTTGAACCCAAGCAGCTTGGGTCCAGAAAGTACAATCCCAGCCAGCAGGCACACTGCTTCTTAAAATTCTGTGTATGCAGTGTTTTATTTAGCCATTATAGTCACCGCATACAGCAGATGGCACTGTCCCCGTAGTATGGATGCCAAAACCAAGACTCAGAGATGAAATGACTTGTTCAAGGTTACTTGGCTGGAACTGGCAGAGTAGGACTGACACCCAGGTCTAACTCAGGGAAGCGCTGGGGTTTCAGGACGTGCTCGATCTCAGTTTGTGAGGTCAGATGAAGAACCGAGGTTGGGAGGAGTGATCATTCGGGCCTAGAGCACTGGAAGGCTTCCCAGAACTGGGGAAGCTTGAGCTGGGACCTGAGAGAGGCAGGATCTCAATCTATGGAGGGAGTAAGGAGGTCTTTCTAAGAAAAAGGAGTTCATCTAGTGCTACTGGGAAATAAATGACTATTTATATGTTTAATTAAAGGATATTTTTATCCTTTAATTATCCTTTCTTCAAAGGATCCATGGCAATGTAAACCATCAAAATGAATTTTAGACACACACACACACGCACACGCACACACACGTATATATATGGAATCTAGAAAGATGGTACTGATGAACCTATTTGCAGGGAAGTAATGGTGACATGATGAAGACCCTGAAGCTGGGAGGGATTGGGGACAGGAGGAGAAGGGGACGACAGAGGATGAGACGGCTGGATGGCATCACTGACATGAGTTTGAGTAAACTCCGGGAGTTGGTGATGGACAGGGAGGCCTGGCATGCAAAACTGAACTAAACTGAATAGAGACATACAAAACAGACTTAAGAACACAGTGAAGGAGAGGGTGGGTCAAATAGAGAGAGTAGCTTTGAAACATATACAATTCCATATGTAAAATAGATAGTTGGTGGGAATTTGCTATATGATGCAGAGAGCTCAAACCCAATGCTCTGTGACAACCTAGAGGGTTGGGACCAGGTGGGAGGTGGGAGGGCAGTTCAAGAGGGAGGGGACATATGTATCCCTATGGCTGATTCAGGCTGATGTATAGCAGAAACTAACACAATGTTGTAAAACAATTATCCTCCAACTAAAAATAAATAAATTTTTTTAAAAATGAATTTTAGGGACTTCCCTGGTGGTCCAGTGGCTAAGTGGTTACTGGGCTCAGGGACAGAAGAACACACAGGCATTTTCCCAGTAGTGAGGGCGTTCAGTCTAGGTATGGAGATAGCAAATGAGACGATGAAGTGAGGACGAAGGATGTGTTACAGGATAACAGCTGATATTCTTGATCAATTTCTCTGTGCCAGGCATCTGAGTACCATACATATATCAACTCATTTACTCCTCATAATACACCTGTTATCTCAGTCTTACAGAGAGAGATCCTGGGGCATGAGAATTCAATAGCTCATCCAAGTAAATGGCAGAGCCAGGGTTTGAACCCAAGCAGCTTGGGTCCAGAAAGTACAATCCCAGCCAGCAGGCACACTGCTTCTTAAAATTCTGTGTATGCAGTGTTTTATTTAGCCATTATAGTCACCGCATACAGCAGATGGCACTGTCCCCGTAGTATGGATGCCAAAACCAAGACTCAGAGATGAAATGACTTGTTCAAGGTTACTTGGCTGGAACTGGCAGAGTAGGACTGACACCCAGGTCTAACTCAGGGAAGCGCTGGGGTTTCAGGACGTGCTCGATCTCAGTTTGTGAGGTCAGATGAAGAACCGAGGTTGGGAGGAGTGATCATTCGGGCCTAGAGCACTGGAAGGCTTCCCAGAACTGGGGAAGCTTGAGCTGGGACCTGAGAGAGGCAGGATCTCAATCTATGGAGGGAGTAAGGAGGTCTTTCTAAGAAAAAGGAGTTCATCTAGTGCTACTGGGAAATAAATGACTATTTATATGTTTAATTAAAGGATATTTTTATCCTTTAATTATCCTTTCTTCAAAGGATCCATGGCAATGTAAACCATCAAAATGAATTTTAGACACACACACACACGCACACGCACACACACGTATATATATGGAATCTAGAAAGATGGTACTGATGAACCTATTTGCAGGGAAGTAATGGTGACATGATGAAGACCCTGAAGCTGGGAGGGATTGGGGACAGGAGGAGAAGGGGACGACAGAGGATGAGACGGCTGGATGGCATCACTGACATGAGTTTGAGTAAACTCCGGGAGTTGGTGATGGACAGGGAGGCCTGGCATGCAAAACTGAACTAAACTGAATAGAGACATACAAAACAGACTTAAGAACACAGTGAAGGAGAGGGTGGGTCAAATAGAGAGAGTAGCTTTGAAACATATACAATTCCATATGTAAAATAGATAGTTGGTGGGAATTTGCTATATGATGCAGAGAGCTCAAACCCAATGCTCTGTGACAACCTAGAGGGTTGGGACCAGGTGGGAGGTGGGAGGGCAGTTCAAGAGGGAGGGGACATATGTATCCCTATGGCTGATTCAGGCTGATGTATAGCAGAAACTAACACAATGTTGTAAAACAATTATCCTCCAACTAAAAATAAATAAATTTTTTTAAAAATGAATTTTAGGGACTTCCCTGGTGGTCCAGTGGCTAAGACTCCAAGCTTTCAAGGAAGGGGGCCTGGGCTTAATCCCTGGTCAAGGAATCAGCTTCACCTAAGAGTTCAAATGCCCATAACTAGAGATCCTGCATGCCACAACTAAGATCCAGTGCAGCCAAGTAAATAAAATAAATGTTAAAATGAATTTTAAACAGTTTTGAGATTATACAAAAGACTCTGATGCTGGGAAAGATTGAAGGCGGGAGGAGTAGGGGATGCCAGAGGATGAGAAGACTGAATAGCATCACCAACGAGGTGGGCATAAGTTTGAGTAAGCTCCAGGAGTTGGTGATGGACAGGGAAGCCTGGCATGCTGTGGTCCATGGGGTCGCAAAAAGTCGGACACGACTGAGCAACTGAACTGACTGATACAAACACACACACACATATCTCAGAACAAAAGCCAACTCAAGAGGATAAACACTCTGTACAGTTTGGAGAGAGAAGGTAAAGAGAAGGCATGTAGTCATGTAGTCATGGTGCTTGGATTTTATTCCATAGTTAATGAAAGACTCTGACTGTTTAGGAGCAGAGGTGTGGGGTCCAAAGCAAAGTCCGAGAAGAAAAGCCTTTCTGGTGTCCAGAATGGGGGATGAAGGAGGCCAAGGCCTGGTTAGAGAGAACATCCTGGAGCGAGCAGCAAGCAGTGGAAGTTGAAGGGAAAACAGTGGGAGGAACTGGGGGAAGGCAGAGTCCTGGGACTCAGGACAGCCTGGGAGCACAGGGACTCCACTCGGGAAATCCCTGCAACCCAGCCCTGCTTCTGGGGCCCACTGCAGCCAAAAGACTGGGAGCAAGAACCCAGTGGTCAAATCCTCCATTCACCACCAACTCTCGGAATCTCAGCTGTCTCATCTGTAAAATGAAAATAATAACCAAAGCTACTTTGTGGACTATTTGGAGAATTTAATGAGATTATGTACATAAGACCCTTAGCACAGGGTTGAGCTCGTTCTAAATGCTCAATAAATATAGATCACTGTCTGTATTATCTGTCTGAGACTGACCCCATGGAAATCCCATGGTATGGGCTTCTTCCTCAGCCTCAATTTCTCTATTAAAGTGAAATTTGGCACCAAAAATAACCTTAAAGGGGAGGGTGGGGAAAGTGCCAAAGGGCAGCTGGGTAGGAGGTCAGAAGAGGAGAGGTTTACTTTCTTGCTGGTCAACCAGCCCTAGTCCTTTGGTGATGGGAGTAGGGAGGAGTTGACATGGTTTCCAGGTAACCATAGGATATGGTCTCGAGTGGCCTCAGCCTGAAGCGGTTTGGAGCAGGGCTTGGGTTCCCAGCTAGAGACTGAGACCGAGGTAGGGTGGTAAAAGTACCAGATCCTAGCTACTAGATCAGTGGTCAGTGACCAGGGCCCTGGCCCTTTGGCTTTGCAGAAAATAATTTCCACAAAGATAGAAGGTGGTGAGATGAGTAAAGTGTTTATTAAGAGGGAAAAAGCGTACAGTAGGTGTGGACAGACACACGAGGGGACTCAGAGAGAGTCACTGAGTCCTGCCCTTGTGGCAGTTTAAATGACTTTTATAGGGTATTTCTTCCAGGGTCTTTAGCCAATCATTTTGATTTGCCTGGAGGATTCTACTTCTTGCCTCAGTATTACAGCCTCTTAGGAATCTGTTTCTCCCATTACCTGACAATGTCACTTCCTTCTTTCCTTGTCTCCCCTCACCAACACACACACACACACACACACACACACACACACACCTTCCTAGTCTACCCAGCAGCTTCATCCCTACAGCAATTTAGCTGACAAGGGTAGGGCCCCAGGTGATGCATGTGACTCTCTAAAGAAGTCTCTACTGAAAGGTCTTTGCTGCTCCAGGCTTAGGGGACTGGAAACAGGCCTTCACATCTATTTTTGGAATGCCCACAGGAATAATGTCACTAATTTGGGTTTGCAAATTTCCTAGGTCTACACATGGACATCACCAGATGGTCAACACCGAAATCAGATTGATTATATTCTATGCAGCCAAAGATGGAGAAGCTCTATACTGTCAACAAAAACAAGACCAGGAGCAGACTGTGGCTCAGATCATGAACTCCTTATTACCAAATTCAGACTCAAACTGAAGAAAGTAGGGAATTTCTGAAGCTAGATCATTCAGGTATGACCTAAATCAAATCCCTTATGATTATACAGTAGAAGTGAGAAATAGATTTAAGGGCCTAGATCTGATAGATAGAGTGCCTGATAAACTATGGAATGAAGTTCATGACATTGTATGGGAGACAGGGATCAAGACCATCCCCATGGAAAAGAAATGCAAAAAAGCAAAATGACTGTCTGGGGAGGCCTTACAAATAGCTGTGAAAAGAAGAGAGGCGAAAAGCAAAGGAGAAAAGGAAAGATATAAGCATCTGAATGCAGAGTTCCAAAGAATAGCAAGAAGAGATAAGAAAGCCTTCTTCAGCGATCAATGCAAAGAAATAGAGGCAAACAACAGAATGGGAAAGACTAGAGATCTCTTAAAGAAAATAAGAGATACCAAGGGAACATTTGATGCAAAGATGGCCTTGATAAAGGACAGAAATGATATGGACCTAATAGAAGCAGAAGATATTAAGAAGAGGTGGTAAGAATACACAGAAGAACTGTACAAAAAAGATCTTCACGACCTAGATAATCATGATGATGTGATCACTCATCTAGAGCCAGACATCTTGGAATGTGAAGTCAAGTGGGCCTTAGAAAGCATCACTAGGAACAAAGCCAGTGGAGCTGTTTCAAATCCTGAAAGATGATGCTGTGAACGTGCTGCACTCAATATGCCAGCAAATTTGGAAAACTCAGCAGTGGCCACAGGACTGGAAAAGGTCAGTGTTCATTCCAATCTCACGGACTCGATGGACGTGAGTCTGAGTGAACTCCGGGAGATGGTGATGAACAGGAAGGCCTGGCGTGCTGTGCAATTCATGGGGTCGCAAAGAGTCGGACACGACTGAGCGACTGAACTGAACTGAACTGAGGGAACATGGAAAGGAATTCTCAAAAAGGTGGGGCACATTCCTCCTTGTTGAACTTAACAATAAACTTGGACTAGGAGAGGAAGAAGGGAGCGATAACTATGATACAAAAAAGGTGAGTAGTTTGTCTGAGGTCATCAACCCTACATACATTTCAGTTTTCCCATGCAAGTTTAGCTTCCTCTCTTTCTATTAACTCTGTTTTTTATATTGATAGAGTTTAGTTTCTTCTAAATCAGGATTCTTGACCCAGGTTCCATGAGGTCTACCAGGAGGACTTTTCACAGGCCTTTGAACCTCTGGAAATGATATGCAAATTTTTCATGCAGTTTTTGGAGCAAGAGGAAGTCATGGCCGCCTTCAAAATTTCATAGGGATCTGGAAACACCCAGGTTTTTTAGAATCACTGATCTTTACAAGTTAACATCCAAATTCACCAAATATTTGTTGGGTTTGGGGAAAGTGGTTTGGTACATACAGTGATTGAGTCTAGGCTATAAACTGCACAATGGATATTTTTAGGACCCTGCCCCCCTTCCCCTCCCCCCACCTTTTTTTTTCTTTTTTCTATTTTTGTCTTAAGAGCACTTGCTCTGGCTTACACTGCCTAGTGCTGAATCCAGGTGGACCACTAGCTACTTGTGTACACCTTGGTAGGTTGTTTCACCTATGATGGCTATAGTTTTCTCATCTGTTAAGTGACAAGAATAATGGTTCCTGCCCCCATGGGGTTGGAGTAAAGAGCTCAGAACAGTGTCTAAAATACACTAAGTACTCAGAAAACACTATTTTTATTATGGTTCTCTGCCCCCCCTGCCCTCACTTTCTACACCCACTTCTGGAAGGAATAAATCACTAGAAAGGCTGGATGTAAAAGAGGCAAAGTGCCATGCTGGGGAACAGGGAACGATACCTGGAATTAAAAATTATCTTCTTATAATGAGTACTCAGAAATCAACAATTGGCTGTAGTAGGTGGAGGCAGGCCACCCATTTAATTACAAGTCACAATCCCCACTAATTTCCACATGAAAGGATGAGGCACGCTAAAAAACCTGGACCTTTTTCACTGCCATGGGAGGCTGATTGCATGTGAATACACGGAAAGAAACCCCAGTGGAGGCTGTCTTGTGAATGACAACAGCTCCCCAGTCTCCAAGCTGTAACCTTTTCAGATCAGCGGCTTGAGCAGAGACCATTGAGGGCAAGCCAGAGGGAATAGCTAGGGTGAGACCCATCTGTAAGCCTACGAGGCATCCCAGACTGCTTGCTGGTCATTATGTTTGGTTTTCATCAGCTGTACGAAACACAAAGTTCAAGTCACCCAGGGCCAGAGATGGAGAAGGGTAGGTCTGGGGGAAAGACAAAGGGCCCTTCCACCAGAGCCTGCTCTAACTGGCCCCGCCGTGGAAGTCTCCAGCCTTAATGAATCCCAGCTGTTCACCTCCATGACAAGTGATGATATTGTGCCTCCAGGGCTGGCTCAGCTCCACTCCCTTTCCACCGGGAGCTGGGCAAGCGGGTAGGTGAATCTGTGGTTCTTTCTGTGGCCACATTCTTCTTGCTCTATGTCATTCTTTATGGAACTCACTGAAAGAGGGCGTGCTTCCTTCCTTCATGGTCACTGCACTCTTGAATCTCTTGGGGAAACCAGTTCTTGATTTTCATGTGTGTATTTATAAACTTCAATTTAAATCAAAATTTCTGCTATGCCATGAGCTGCAAAGCTTTATAAAGAACTCTGACAAAAACTGGGACCCCAGTCCAAATGATCTACATGTAGTTGCACCATTGTGACATATAGTTGAGCCATTTTGGGTGGGGAAAGACCAAAACAGAAAAATTCCGAGGGAAGGCAGCAGGGTATGGTGGCATGAAAAAGGCACCAGGTCCCAGCGTGAACCCAAAGCTCTGCTACCTACCAGCTGGGTGAACCTGGACAAGTCCATTGGCTCCTCTGAGTCTCACTTTGAAAGAAAGTGAAAAGTATCAGTCACTCAGTCGTGTCTGACTCTTTGCAACCCCATGAACTGTAGCCCACTAGGTTCCTTTGTCCATGGGATTCTCCAACCAAGAATACTGGAGTGGGTTGCCATTTCCTCCTCCAGGGGATCTTCCAGACCCAAGGATTGGAACTGCATCTCCTGTGGCTCCTGCGTTACAGATTCTTTACCGTATGAGCCACCAGGAAAGTAGCAGTCTCACTTTCCTCATCAGTAAAAGGGAGGTGAGAGCTGCCTTATCATTCTGGTGAGATTAAAACGAGGCTGGCCTGCCTGCATAATGATAGCTCAATCAAGGGTGACTGTTACGAACATCTAAACTTGTGTACACCTGTGGCTGATTCATGTCAATGTATAGCAAAACCAATACAGTATTGTAACATAGAATGAAGTATTAAAAAAAATAAAAATTAAAAATAAAATTAAAAAAAAAGAAATAGGGACCATTTCCCACAGCTCTGGTGATGGAAGTTAGGTTATGCTCCTATATTGATTGGAAGCCAATATGTGTCTGCAAAATATATTGCCTTGAACAGTTATGCTTCCAGTTGGAGTTCTAGGGGCAGAGTGTGCATTTGTTCAAAGACAAATTGAGAGGTCTGACCTGAGAGGACCCAGTCCAGGTGCTTGGAATAAGCATTAAACAAAAAATTAAAATTTAAAAAAAATAAAAATAAAAATAAAATTAAAAAAAAAGAAATAGGGACCATTTCCCACAGCTCTGGTGATGGAAGTTAGGTTATGCTCCTATATTGATTGGAAGCCAATATGTGTCTGCAAAATATATTGCCTTGAACAGTTATGCTTCCAGTTGGAGTTCTAGGGGCAGAGTGTGCATTTGTTCAAAGACAAATTGAGAGGTCTGACCTGAGAGGACCCAGTCCAGGTGCTAAAGAAAAAAGTATTCTGACATTTGTTAAAGACTGTAGGGAAGGGCACTTCCTTGGTGGTCCAGTGGTTAAGAATCTACCTTGCAATGCAGAGGACATGGGTTCAATCCCTGGTCAGGGGAACTAAGCTCCCACATGCCACAGAGCAATGAAGTCTGCACTGCACCTGCTGAGCCCACGCGACACAACGAGAGATGCCGCCAAAAGACGGAACATCCCAGAGGCACATAACCAGGGGATCCAATCTGGTCTGAAGGTCAGAAAAGTTAACCTGAGAAGGCGACATTGAACTTCAGAGCTGAAGAAACACAGAGGGAAGGGAGAGTAGAGGACAAGAGATGAGAAAGACGTGTACTTGGAGGCTACAGGTGTAGGCAGGCCTTGAGAACTTGGTTAGCGGGGCTCATAGAAAGAGCCTGGGGGTCAGTGACAGGATGGTTGGTGCCCCAGTTTCCCCTCTCTGCAACAACACGCAGTATGCAATGGGATGGAGAGAAGCGGCTTGAGAGGCACAGAGGAGGTAAAAAGGATGGGATCGGTGATCATGGTATAGACTGAGGAAAAATACAGGAGCAAAGTGAGTGTTATCCCTGTTGCAAACCACATAGGAATGGACAGATGCACGGTGATGAGCTGCCCAGGACTGCTCTCCTCTCTCTCAGCCTCTCTGTCGCTCTGTCAGATCACTCACTGGGAGAAGTCAACTATGCAAAGCTCACATGGAAAGGATCTAAAGCTTCCTGACAACAGTCCCCCAAAGGAGCTTGGGAGCACATCCCCCCTTCTGGGGCCCTTCTGGTGGCTGCTCCCTCAGCAGCAACTTGCCTGCAACCTAGCAAGAGTCCCCTTAGCCAGAACCACCCAGATAAGCTGCTCCCAGATCCCTGACCTTCAGAAAGTAGGCAAGATAGCAAATCATGTTGCTTGGCACTGCTACATTTGTTCCACAGCAAAAAATGACTAATACAAAAGATCTCTGAATTGGATGATCTTTAGAAGAAACTAAAAGTGTCTATATAGTCGGTAAATCTGCAGCCAAATGAAAACTGCTAGAGTTTAAGGACCCAATGGTGAGAAATTTAATAGAGTGAGCCTATCACAGGAAAGAGGCTTTCAGCAGCTCATAAAGCAAACCCAACTTACCTGGCTTAAACAATAAGGAATTGTGTTGTCCAGTACAGCAATGAGTCCACAGTCAGGACGACTCCAGAGCTCAGTCTGTGCCCCAGCAATAGTGTTAAGTATTTAAATAGCTCTAAATAACCAGCAGATATATATGAGATGCACATATTTATATAGAATCTTAGGACATATAAATATAGCACATGTTGTATGGATGGCTAACAGGAGCATGGAAAGTGCTCATCGTCATTAGTTATTAGAGAAATGCAAATCAAAACTATAGTAATGTATCATCCCACACCTGTCAGAATGGCCGTCATCAAAAAGTCTACAAATAATAAATGCTGGAGAGGGTGTGGAGAAAAGAGAAATTTCCTGCACTGCTGGAGGGAATGTAAATCGGTATAGTCACTGTGGAAAACAGCATGGAGGTTCCTCAAAAACCTAAAAATAGAGGCGCCATATGACCCAAATGAACAGAGGAGTCTGGTGAGCTACAGTAACTGTGGGGTCATGCAGAGCTGGACACAATGGAGCAACTAGCACACACAGTCGCTTTGGTCATGTTCAACTCTTTGCAATCCCATGGACTGCAGCAGGCAAGGCTGCTCTGTCCATGGGGTTCTCCAGGCAAGAATACTGGAGGGGGATGCCATTTCCTCCTCCAGGGATCTTCCTGACCTGGAGATTGAACCCACGTCTCTTATATCTCCTGCGTTGGCAGCCAGGCTCTTTAACACTGGCACCACCTAGGATGAGTAATATTCCATCATATATATATTTATATGTTACTCAGCCATAAAATATAATGAAATAATGCCACTTGCAGCGATGTGGATGGACCTAGATAGAGGTGATCAGACTAAGTGAAGTAAGTCAGACGGAAAAAGACAAATATTTTATCACTTATATGTGGAATCTAAAAATTGATACAAATGAACTTATTTATAGAACAGAAACAGACTCATGGATATAGAAAACAGACTTATAGTCACCAAAGGGGAAGGCAGGGAGGGATAAATTAGGGGTATGGAATTAACAGACATATACTACCATATATAAAATAGAGAATAAAAATTTACTGTATAACATAGGGAACTATATTCACTATTTTGTAATAACCTATAATGGAAAATAATTTTTATAAAGGATATATATACACACACGTATACGCAAATCACATTGCTGTACCTGAAACTAACAGTTTTATAAATCAACTACACTTCAGTTAAAAACAGCATATGTTACTTGTGGATACAAACTTATCATTAAACTATTAAAAATAGGCAGAATTGACACAGTCGTGGTGGTGGTTTAGTTGCTAAGTCGTGTCCTACTCTTGTGACCCCATGGAAATGACATACAGTACCTTAAAGGCCGTACCATCCGAGGTCGGGGGGCCAGGGGGGAGACACCCCACGTCCAAGGTCAGAGGCGGCCGGAAGAAGCCACCTCGCGCTCGAGGCCAGGGGCGGTAACCCTGAGGAGCCACCCTGAGCCTGAGCCCGAGGCCAGGGGCGGCAGCTGAAAGGAGCCACCCACTCCCGAGGCCAGGGCCGTCAGCCAGGAGAATCAACCAGAGGAGCGCCTAGAGGAGCCATCCCACACTGAAGGTCAGGAGCGGCAGCGGTAAGGAGATACCCTCGTTCAAGGTAAGGAACAGCAGCTA
>SJYC01093211.1:0-31916 GCA_006408675.1 Madoqua kirkii | reverse complement strand
AAGAATACTGGAGTGGGTTGCCATTTCCTTCTCTCTCCATGGGGACACCTGAGATTCCAAGTCTTTGCAAGCCTAGTGAGGACTTATCCATGACCTCAGTGTATTGTTTCAGAGAGAATGGGAGACCCTGTGATAAAAAGCCAAAATTTAAAGCCAGGGCACCATCAACATGGGTTTATTCGAAAGGATGACTCCAATAGGGAGAGGCCACAGGAAAGAAATCAGTGACGTGCTAGGATTGGGAGGTGGAGGGGTACCAGGCAGTGAGGCCTCTTGAACAGAGCACAAAGCATCGCCCCGGGACAGCTCTGTCTTCCAGTGTGAGTGATGAGGAAGACTGTAAAGCCCTTGAGCACTCAGGGCATCAAAAAGACTCCTGGGTTATACATGAACTCACCAGTGGGAAGACCATGCTGATCACTTTGGCACAGAACCCCACTTTTCCTGAAAACTCTGGTATTTACTTCTTGTATTTAGTTTCTAAGAAAGTCAGAGCTGGAAGAGAAATCACCCCCACAGACTCTGCCCCATTTTTTTCAGATGGTAAAACAGTCCCAGAGAGAGAATGCAACTTGCCCAAGGTCAGGAACATTACTGGAACCTGAAGAGTTTGGAGAGAAGTTGCTGTTTTCTTTTGATTGGCCCTGAAACTAATTACCCCTATTTTAAAAAAACAGGCTATGATGCTTGCTGGCCTCAACAGCACATCTAATGGAATGGGATCATTGGCCGTGAGGCCAGAGGGCATCCACTCTCATTCTGGTGCTGAATGTCCACATAGCACTTCTCCAAGTAGCCGAGTATCTTCAGAGCCAGAGCACCAAGCGGCACCCCAGGATAAGCCCTGAAGGTGCTCCAGGTGGTGAGGCGCTGCTTCCTAACGACATAAAGGCTTGGGTTTAGAGGGTATCACAACGGCCAACGTGTGCAAAGGCTGTCTTGGTCAAGGCTGCTGGAGATGATAAAATGTTTTGTCTGGAATTCCTGCTGTCACTGTTGGGGAACAATTCTGAATGCTGCTTCCATCACCAGTCTTAGCATTTGCCCCTCTCCTTCCCATTTTAAACCGGATCAGAAATCCATGCTCCAGACTGTTCTTGCCTTCTCCTCCCCCTGCCCTAATCTGTCATTAAGGTCACCTCTTACAAAAGGTACATTCCCAAAGCTCACCACTCAGCAACCCTCACAGTGATTCCTCCAACCTGGAAACTTATTTATTTCAATTCTACCCCAGCTCTGGCTTGCCTTGTGAGCTCTCAGCCAACTGCCCTCCTGCCCCCACTGGAATGCCTGTTCCCAGCCCTTGCACCAATCCCCCAGCTCAAAGCCTCTGAGTCTGAGAAGGGCAAGGAAATCTCCAGAAATGTTTTAGGATTGAGAGAGAGAGAATTCTTTTTCCTCTTATAAATGAATTCAGAAGACTCCATATCCCCTTTGAAGAAGACTTCAAATTGTGTTTCATAAGGAAGAGCGGTAAGATGTCATTGGACTCAAGATGCTTGACATTCAGACAGCACTCTGTGTGTTGAAAACTGTTTGGTAAGGATCACCCTATGCTCTCCTTTCAAGAGTCACTAGACTTCCTTCAGTAACACAACGAGTTGTGAAGAAGTGTATTTGCTGAGATGTCGGTCTGCTCCATTTACTTCAGCAGAGGCTTCTGCAGGCTCAGACCTAGACCTCATTTCTAGTCTTCTTCATAATATGATTATGTCCTGGCCAAAGGAATAAGGAAGGAAGTGATGCATAGGGCAGGCACTTCCAGGCCTGGCCTATAAAACATCCCATGAAATTCTCTTCTTTCCTTCCCCATCTGCCAGCTGAAATGGAGAAGACTTCAAGAATTCAGAGCAAGGCCCAAAGTAGAAGGATCCTGGGTCCATGAGTCACTTGGAAAAGAGCTGATCCGGAACACCCATGCTGGGGTGTTGCAAAACTGAAAAATAAACTTTCATTGAATGAAACTATGGAAATTTGGGGATAACTAGTTATAGTAAATTTGTTGACTAATATATAATTCATTACTCTGTTTTTTTGGAGATACTAACTCAAGTCAACAAAAGGAATCCTTTGGCCTCAAGAATCTATTTTGATTAAAGCATCTTGAGAATAACAGAGAAAAAACATTTGCAACATGTGTTAAGGTCAAGCAGTTATGACTGAAACAGAAAATTCTAAGCATTAAAAAAAGTCATCTAGGGCCTTCCCTGGTGGTCCAGTGGTGAAGACTTCACCTTCCAATGAAAGGGGTGTGGGTTCAATCCCTATTAAGGGAGCTAAGATGCCACATGCCTCAGGATGGAAAAACCAAAAATATAAAGCAGAAGCACTATTGTAACAAGTTCAATAAAGACTTTTACAAAATTATTTTAAAAAGTAATCAAAAGATACAAACATAATTCACAGAATTACAAATGGCTAGTAAGTATATACAAGGTATTCATCTTCATTAGTGATTTGGGAAAACAAATTAAAATAGCAAAGAGATAGAATGTCACTGATTAGATTAGAGTGACATTATTCAGTGTAGGCAAGGGTTTAGGGAAAGATACTTCAGTAAGAGTGTAAATTGCTGAAGCTTTTTGAAGGATAATTTGACTCCACCAATTAAACAAAATGTGGTTCCTACCAAATG
Organism: Madoqua kirkii; assembly: GCA_006408675.1. Classification (NCBI taxonomy): domain Eukaryota; kingdom Metazoa; phylum Chordata; class Mammalia; order Artiodactyla; family Bovidae; genus Madoqua; species Madoqua kirkii. Next base: position 29,281 of record SJYC01093211.1, on the reverse strand, counting down.
TAAAATCTGTGGACCCTGTAGATTAGCAATCACACTTCTAAGAATATTTATAAAAGGGCACAGGATATATATTAAAGGATTATTCACTGCAGTCTTTCCTGCTATATAAAAAACCTACCTAAATAACTGTCAATATGAGAATGGTTAAATAAATTATGGTACAGATACATACACCCCATGAAATCTTATGTAGCTGTTAAAAGAATGTATAAATGGCCATCCAAATGAAAAAAGCAAGTTTAGGGCTCAGTACATAATTAACAAATGAGTAGATGTGCATATGTAAAAGATTACCAGGTGGGACTTTCCCCACTGTCTCTGTATTCCACTAAAGCCCAAGGTTTAGGCTTGAGTGATGAAGACACACACGTTCTAAGAAAAGTTCTAGACACATCCACACAGGGCATCCAGGAGGTGCCCTTCCCTACGGATCCTGTTCACCCACCTCCAGGTCATATAAGAAAAGGCTGAGATTCATAGAGAATATCCTCGGAAGGGAATCCATGGGAGTAGAGAGCAAAGTTGTGTTTTTCCTCCTTTCCCTTTCAGACTGAGGGAGATGCTCCCCAGGAGAACCACTCATGGAGGGTAGGTGCGTCTGTCTGCCAGGAGAAGCAGCTACCTCTCATCCTTCAGCCTAATGTACATTGTCTGTACACAAGCTCACCACTAGGTATTGCTACCTAAAACAGAGGGGGAAAGGGTTCTGGAAGAATCTGAAGGGCAGTGCTCAGAGTTTGGGGGGTCTGGACAGGGAGAGAGACACGAGCCTGAAGAGGCAGTGAGGAGATGGGAGGCTGGCTGAGGCTCACTGCGAGGCTGGAGAGAGGAGGGAAGGTGTCAGCAGAACCCATCTGAGCTCCCAAGGTTGAGCACGTCATGGAGGCATGAGTTCCCTGTGGGCTGAACCATGACCACCCCTAATATTTCCAGGTCCCAGACCAAGAGTACAAAGGGAGGCCCACGTATCCTATGTCTAAATATTTTTAAAGTATGAATCAAGCTAAATAAAAAGAAAGAAAACATGTTCTGTCATCCTACCTGGACAAATATACCCTCATAATGACTGGGAAGGAAGGCACACGAGGTAGGGTTTTCATTGTTGTCGTTCAGTCGTTAGCCGCGTCTGGCTCTTTGGAACCCCGTGCTCTGCAGCACGCCAGGCTTCCCTCTCCTTCACCACCTCCTGGAGCTTGCTCAAACTCATGTCCATCGAGTCAGTGATGCCTTCTGATCATCTCATCCTCTCTCATCCCCTTCTCCTGCTTTCAATCTTTCCCAGCATCAGGGTCTTTCTGATGAGTCAGCTCTTTGCATCAGGAGGCCAAAGTATTGGAGCTTCAGCTGCAGCATCAGTCCTTCCAATGAATATTCAGGGTTTATTTCCTTTAGGATTCAGTGGTTTGATCTCCTTGCAGTCCAAGGGACTTTCAAGAGTCTTCTCCAACATCATAGTTTGAAAGCATGAATTATTATGGTGCAAGTTTAGGGAGCTATAATTCATCAAGGCTATAGTTTTTCCAGTAGTCCTGTATGGATGTGAGAGTTGGACTGTGAAGAAGGCTGAGCGCCGAAGAATTGATGCTTTTGAACTGTGGTGTTGGAGAAGACTCTTGAGAGTCCCTTGGACTGCAAGGAGATCCAAACAGTCCATTCTGCAGGAGATCAGCCCTGGGATTTCTTTGGAAGGAATGATGCTGAAGCTGAAGCTCCAGTACTTTGGCCACCTCATGTGAAGAGCTGACTCACTGGAAAAGACTTTGATGCTGGGAGGGACAGGGGGCAGGAGAAGGGGACGACAGAGGATGAGATGGCTGGATGGGATCACTGACTCGATGGACGTGAGTCTGAGTGAACTCTGGGAGTTGGTGATGGACAGGGAGGCCTGGTGTACTGCGATTCATGGGGTTGCAAAGAGTCAGACTGGCACCCTACTCCAGTACTCTTGCCTGGAAAATCCCATGGATGGAGGAGCCTGGTGGGCTGCAGTTCTCAGGGTCGCTAGGAGTCGGACACAACTGAGCGACTTCACTTTCACTTTTCACTTGTATGCACTGGAGAAAGGAATGGCAACCCACTCCAGTGTTCTTGCCTGGAGAATCCCAGGGACGGGGGAACCTGGTGGGCTGCCGTCTATGGGGTCGCTCAGAGTCGGACACGACTGAAGCGACTTAGTAGTAGTGGCAGCAGCAGCAGGAAAGAGTCGGACACGACTGAGCAGCTGAACTGAACTGAACTCATCAAATGGTATAAAAGAGATTGATTTCTCTATAGAGTAAAGGGCCTGGGGTCTCTGAAGAGCTGACATTTGGGCATCATCCACACAGGTTACAACAGTGCCAGTCAAATAAGACCCTTCTCTTTTTTTCCCCTAATTCCCTCTTCCCCATACTGGAGGAGCCAAAGGCCACAAAGGACATGGCGATGAAAGAAGGGTCAAAGACCGGATCACATCACAGCCACTCCTCCTCCAGCATCAGGTCAGCACTGAGCTGGGGCCAGGCATCCTAGGAGGGTGGCGGGGAAAGAAACTTTGAATTCGATGAGAGATTATAAAGTTTCAATTTATACTGGCCTGGACTGTTGAATACTTGCCAGTCGTCAAAAATCGGTGAGACCACCTGAGATGCTGAGAAGGGAAATCATTTGAGTTTGTTCAAAGCAAGAAATGGGAGGGGGGAATTATACTAATTGCTGACTGCACCCTACCAAGTTTCACCCACTTAATTAACAAACCAAAAAACTGAAACCAGTTAGTAATATACTTGTATATGTAGAGAAATTTTACAACAATCCCTAGTGCAGTGGTTACCCCAAAAGAGGAAGAATGAGAAGGGGAAGGGAAGATTTTGACTTTTCAATTCATACATTCTGAGCTTCTTTTGTTTAAAAAATTTTCTAGAAAGACATATGAGTTTTGAATGACGTATAGCATCCTCCATTTGCCCAATAAAGCACTTAGCAAATGTCTTCAACCCAGGGGAAAAAATCTAGCCAAACACAAGATCTAACTTGGGTATAACTTATTTCCCTTCCTAAAGTTGCCACAAGGCCAAACTCTATGATTTTCCTAGGGGGAAAAATGTTGTTTATTATTCCAGCTGTTGCCATAGCAGTCAGTGTTTCCGTGTTATCGTCTTTTTCTCCCCAGACATTACTCCACTAATACATGTTCCAGACTTGCAATGTGAGGCATTTCAGCCAGAAGGAAACATACTTGCACTGATGTAAAATCAGCTGAGAAGGCCGGCTGTGCCCTGGAGTCTGAGTCTTAGAGTTTTCAGTCACTGCATCAGGAGGAGAGTGGAGGTGGTTTCTGGATCAGAAGGACTGGATCCTGCAGAATTTTACTCAATCCCACAATGACCCATTTTCTTCCCCCTACACCTTTGGTCCCAGCTACCAAAACTGAGAATTTGCCTGCCAATGCAGGAGACACAAGAGATGCGGGTTTGATCCCTGGGTTGGGAAGATCCCCTGGAGTAGGAAATGGCAACCCACTCCAGCATTCTTGCCTGGGAAATCCCATGGACAGAGGAGCCTGGAGGGCTACAGTCCATGGCGTTGCAAAGAGTCTGAGATGACTGAGCAACTAAACACACCAGAACTGAGGTCATCTCATAAAAGCAATAGAAAGAAGAAAACTGAAGCCTGGAGAACAGTTATTAGAGAGCGTATCCCTGGTTATACTTGCATCAGCCAAATAAAATGAAGAATCAGAGCGATTCTTCAAGTTTTCATCAAGACAACTGCTGTCTAGATATCAGCAAGGCTTCCAGCCTTAGTGGATGGGGGCCCTTTCAGTTTTCACTCAACTAGCATAGTATATGAACAGGCAATAACAATATACACGATTATTCTAATGACTCCAAGGATTCTTTGGGACCAGATGTGTCTTCTGGTCATTCTTACTGAGTTGGTGTTTCTGTGGAATTATTTCTCTTCATTTCCTGACTTCTTGCCTTCTCTCTATCCTACCTGCTATTCACCGAACAGCCCATTACTTCAGTCCTTCCAAGTACTGTTGAAATTGTATGTAGCAGATTTTTACTGAAGTGTATAAGCAACAAAATTACAGCATAGTAAAATACAAGAACTGCCTTAATTTATTGGGCTGGCAAAAATATTCATTTAGGTTTTCCATAAGATGTTATGCAAAAGCCCAAACAAACTTTTTGGTCAACCCAATATAATTATTTGCTTCTATATGCCTAGACCATCCCTGGAAGCATACACTGCAGAAGGACTGGAGTCAGAGGCAGTCGGGAGACTCTCATTTATTCAGCAGCTTCTGACTGAGCACCTAATATGTGCCATGCACTGTTCTAGGGAGGAGATTCCCGGGTGGCTCAGTGGTAGAGAATCCACCTGCCGATACAGGAGATGTGGGTGCAATCCCTGGGTTGGGAAGATCCTCTAGAGGAGGAAATGGCAACCCACTCCAGTATTGCTGCCTGGAGAATCTCACGGACAGAGGAGCCAATTCATGGGGTTGCAAAGAGTTAGACACAACTGACCGTACACGTGCACACTCTTCTAGGGACTTGGGATTCAGCAGCAAACAGAACAGACAGACATTAACTGTCTTCATGGACCTTTTATGTTGTCAGTGGGTGACCAAATAAAAAACCTGAAAAACAAATGCACAGCCTAAAAGTTAAGGATTATGTTTTAACCAGCAGACTTACTGAGGACCTAAGCAAGGGATGAGTGAGTGAGCGCTAAGCCGCTCAGTCGTGTCCGACTTTGAGACCCTACAGACTGTAGCCCACCAGGCTCCTCTGTCCATGGGATTCTCCAGGCAAGAATACTAGAGTGGATTGTTGTGCCCTCCTCCAGGGATCTTCCTGCCCCAGGGATAGAACTCACATCTCTTAATGCCTCCTACAATGGCAGGTGAGTTCTTTACCACTAGCACCGCCTGAGAAAACCTAGGCAAGGGTTACAGCTTCTCAGATAGCTTGACTGTTCCAAAGAGTTAAGGAAGAAGCCAAGATATACTGAAGTTTCTGCAAACAAAACAAATCAGGAACTCAAACATCAAAAGATTACTGCTAATTAAAGAAAAAGTCAGACATTTCAAATGAATGAATTTACTGCTTTCCCAAGCAGAGGAAAATGCAAGAGTCTGGGCTTACTGAAATTATTCCTTTGATATGCACCTTAGCTATCTAGGGCTAGTATCCTTTTTTTTTTTTTTCTCCATCCTGAATCCCCTCAGGGGACATACTCAGGAGGGGACAGGGCTACAGTGGCTGATGGCTAGATGGCCACATCTTTTGTTGACTGAAATGGCAGATGACATTCTTCGCCCACACAGCAAATTAAAAAGTAAACAACACAGTCTACTAAATAATGATGTGCTATGAAAAAAGCAGAGCTGGTAAAAGAGCTCAGAATGCAGGGGGTGGAAGCACTACAGTTGTAAATAAGCAGACAGTAAAGTCCCATTGAAAAAGCAACGTTTGAGCAGAGCTTGCAGAGTGAGAGAGGGAGCCCTGAGGATACCGGAAGAAGAGGCCTTCAGGGGAACAGCTGGTACAGAGGCCGCGAGGCAGGAGCCTGGTGTGTCTGAGAAACAGCATGGCTTCAAGCCGGTGTGACTGGAGCACAGTGGACAAGAGGGAGAGGAGAAGAGAGGGGCTGAGAAAGGGAGGCCTAGAATGCCACCAGCAGGAGCTCGGGGTTTTCTCTGAGTCAGATGGCAGCCAGTGGAAGGTGTTGAGCAAAAGAGTAACATGATCTGACCTGTGTTCTAGCAAGAACTCTCAGGCCGCTAAGCAAAGCATAGTCTCTAGTGAGACAAGGCCTTCCCGGAGCCAGTTGGAAGGTGATTATTATCATTCGGGAGACAGACTAAGATGGTGGCTCTCACCAAACTGGTAGCAGATTCTGAATTTTTAAATAGGCTTTTTAAGAGCAGTTTTAGGTTCACAGCAAAATTAAGCAGAAAACACAGAGAATTCCCATTTATTTCCTGCCTCCTTCCCAACATTGATAGCCTCTCTCTCTGTCAATGTCCTGCACCCCATGGGTACAGTTTGTTATAACCATGAGCTTGCACTGATGCCTCAGTTCAGTTCAGTCACTCAGTCCTGTCTGACTTTGTGACCCCATGGACTGCAGCACTTCAGGCCTCCCTGTCCATCACCAACTCGCAGAGTTTACTCAAACACATATCCATTGAGTCGGGGATGCCATCCAACTATCTCATCCTCTGTCCCCTTTTCCTCCTGCCTTCAATCTTTCCCAGCATCAGGGTCTTTTCCAAAGAGTCAGTTCTTCACATCAGGTGGCCAATTCTTCCCATCAGGTGGCCAAAGTATTGGACTTTCAGCTTCAACATCAGTCATTATCACCCAGAGTCCATAGTTTGCATTAGAGTTTACTCTTGGTATTGTATGTTTCATGGATTTTGACAAATATGTAATGACATACACCTACCATCACGGCCCTAAAAATCCTCTGTGCTCTGCCAATCCATCTCTCTCTCTCCCCAACCCCTGGCAAGCAGTGACGTTTTCACTGTCTCCATAGCTTCCCCTTTCCCTGGATGTCATACAGTGGGAATCACTGTATTTAGATTGCCTTCTCCGCACTTAGTGTTAGGTAGTTAGAATAGGAAAAAGGAGTCCAGAATGGCAGTGGCTAAAAGACAAAGAGGGGAAAGCCCACAAAACAGAACAAAGGACAGTGGGGGCCGCAGTCTGTAGCCCGCAACTACAGACAGGATATAACATAAGTGATACCCTTTTATGCTTCCTCCATAACTTTTTATGGCTTAATAGCTCATTTATTTTTAGTGCTAAATAATGTTCCACTGTCTGGATGTACCATAGTTTACTTAGCCATCTTGAAGGACATCTTGGTTGCTCCCAAGTTTTGGCAGTTACAAATACAGCTGCTGGAAGCACCCCCATGCTGGTTTTTGTGTGGATGTGGGTTTATTTCAGTTCATTTGGGTAAATACCAAGGAGCATTCTGGATTTATTTTGGTATCAGAATTGTCTAATGGATTGGTGGAGTGTGAGGAAAATAGAGAATATCTTGTATAGAGCAGTTTGGAGAAAGAATTTCAAAAGTTAAATCTTGGATATGTTAGTAGGGGGAGGTCCATCAAACACCAGAGTAGAGGGACCAAGTAAGCAGTTATTACATGAGCCTGGAGTCCTGGGGAGACGTTTGGTGGAGACACAAAGTAAGGAATCATGAGTACATACATGAACCTAAAGCCAGGATGTTCGATGAGATCACACAGGGAGTAGTATAGTTAAGAAAGAGAATCAAGGACTAAGCCCTGGGGTCCTCCAGTATTGAGAGGAAGGCAAGAAGAGAGAAACCAGCAAGGAACTGAGAGGGAGCAACCGTGAGTAGGAGAAAAACCAAGAGAGTGGGATGTGCCAGAAGCCAGTGAAGAAAGTATATCAAGGAAGAGGGGGTGGTGAACCACGGCCGATGCTGGTGGGAAGTCTAGTAAGATAAGGACTGAGAATTGACCACAGATTAGCAACATGGGGGCTTCCCTGGTGGCTCAGACAGTAAAGATGCTGTCTGTAACGCAGGAGACTATTGCAGTGAAAAGCAAAAAAGAGAAATGAGTTTTTCTCTTTCCTTTTCCTGAGAACAAAGAAGATAAAGAGAACAGTGAGCAGGGCCTGAACGTTCCTAGTTGTTGGACTTTAACTGCTCCTAGCTCTACATGTCTGTAACTAAGTTTGTTTTCCTACCCACTAACTTTGCAGGAGCTACAATTCACATTTTTTTCTTTGACTCTGCTAACTACACCCCCTATCTGGCGTTTACCCTTACAACACCCTTCCCCTTGTAGTTACATATTGGAAAGGAGGCCACAGAAACACAGAACTGCCAGATTCGATTACTGGGTCACTGATGCCCATTTATGATTGTCTTTGAACAAGAGGAGGCAATGAAAATCCTGTCACCTTTGTTCCTCATCACCTGACTGCAAGCCCTTGCCCTATAGAAGCCTCTAGACTCCTCATGGAAGGGGGCACAGTTCTTGAGGCAGGAGCCTACTGGGTTCCCCTCTCTGCTGGCTGAGAATAAAAGCCACATTGCTACTTTCTCCAAAGTGTCTCTGTATTTTTCTTTCATCTGCGGTGGGCAGAGAAGGTCAAGATTTTGGCCAGCAAAAACACCTGGGTTCGATCACTGGGTCAGGAAGATACCCTGGAGAAGGGCATGGCAGCCCTCTCCAGTATTCTTGCCTGGAGAATCCCATGGACAGAGGAGCCTGGCGGGATACAGTCTATGGGGTCGCAATGAGTTGGTCACCACTGAGCGACTAACATACTTCAGCAACATGGAGGTCAGTAACCTGACCTTGAACAGGAACTATTGAGTAGTGGGGGAGAAGAAAGGCTGGGGTAGATTCAAGACACGTGTTTTCAGTGGGGATGACAGCTCTCTCAAGGGAGGGGAAATGAATTCTTGGGGGATGAAAAATATTTTTGTTTAAAAAGTTTTGTATTTAAATATAGATAAACATATAGTACACAAACAACTCTATAGAACGTCTGCAGTATTAAATGTCATGGCTGCTTAGTCATTAAGTTGTGTCTAACTCTTTGGGCTGTAGCCCTCCAGGTTCCTCTGTCCATGGGATTTTTCAGATGTCATTGGTAGGAGAAAGCTATTAAAAAAAAAAAATGCAAGAAAGCTTCCTTAGGGTCACAAAAATGGAAAAAGAAAACTTGAGAAACATTGGTTCAAGAGAAAGTGTAAGGAAAGAAATTAGAGACAGAAGATAAATAATGCTCGAACTAATGTTGCTGCAAAGGAATCAAAGAAATGGAGCAGTAGCTGGTAGAAAACGTGAAGCTGAGAGCGTGCCCTTGAAGTATTTAGTAACTGTAAGTGCAGTCTTCCCAGGTGGTGCTAGTGGTAAAGAATCTGCTTGCCAGTGCAGGAGATGCAAGGGACATGGGTTCGATCCCTGGGTTGGGAAGATGCCCTGCAGTAGGAAGTGGCAAGTCACTCCAGTCTTCTTGCCTGGAAAAACCCCTGGACAGAAGAGTCTGGTGGGCTACTGTCCATGGGGTCACAAAGAGGTGGACATGACTGAGCATGCACGCACACACACACACACACACACACACACACACACACACTATATGTACATACAGTGCATCTCTGGTTGTGGCAGCACCACAGCATGTGGGATCTTAGTTCCCTAACCAGAGATTGAACCTGTGTCCATGGTGTCCCCTGGAATCCACTCTAAGGTGGATTCTTAACCACTGGACCATCAGGAGAGTACCAATAGTATGCTTATAAAGTGTTTCAGTTCAGTTCAGTCACTCAGTCATGTCCAACTCTTTCTGACCGCATAGACTGTAGCACGCCAGGCCTCCCTGTCCATCACCAACTCCCAGAGTTTGCTCAAACCCATGTCCATTGAGTCGGTGATGCCATCTAACCATCTCATCCTCTGTCGTCCTCTTCTCCTCCCACCTTCAATCTTTCCCAGCATTGGGGTCTTTTCAAATGGGTCAGTTTTTCACATCAGGTAGCCAAAGTATTGGAAAATCAGCTTCAGCATCAGTCCTTCCAATAAATATTCAGGAATGATAGGCTGGTTGGATCTCCTTGCAGTCCAAGGGACTCTCAAGAGTCTTCTCCAACACCACAGTTCAAAAGCATCAATTCTTTGGTGCTCAGCTTTCTTTATAGTCCAACTCTCACATCCATACATGACTACTGGAAGGAAAAAAGTGCTTATTAAAGGTCAAATAAAATTCTTATCTATTCGCAGATGTGACCTCAGTTTCTTTTCTCAACAACTCTGTCAAGTGAGCACCATCACTGGTCTACATCTGTAGTTAGGGAAATGGAAGCGTAGAATGGTTAAGAAACTCACCTGCCCAAGACCATGCTGCTAAGAGGCATTGGACCCAAATCAACATTTTAAGGTTTATCCTAGATCCTTTCATATTGTTTGACTTTGTTCTCTTTCATAGATGAAAATATTATACATACAATCACACATTGTCAAAAGTTAATACTGGGTATTTCTCCCCTAAAATTGGCCATTCTCTGTGGCAGGGAATTCCTCTAGGATGGATTCCTGTCTCCTCCCCCCTTGGGTCTTCCTCTCCCAGGAGATCTTCTCCACTCTGTTCTAGTTATCAACTTCCCAAACCCTAACTCTGATGACTTTATCTCCAGAACAATTTTCAACTGTCCATCCACATTTAGCCATAGGCAAGTTGTGGGGAGTGTTACCCTTCTCAATTCAGAAAGTCCACCAATGCTTATCAAGCTGATTTCCTTCACAAAAGAATTGCCTGCTTCCAAGGTGAAATTAATTATCAATATAATGAAAATAAAAACAAAGGCAATCAGCTCGTGCCCTGGAATGCAGACATGCAGCCAGTCACTATATCTGTTAAACTGTAATTTTCCCTGCTGCAAGGAATCTTGATCACCCATTCCCACTCCTCCTCTCCCCAGCAGTACTTCCTCCTACAGACAGGAGTTTTATTAACATAGCCCAAAAGCAATGTGAGGAAAGTTCAAGTAAAACAAAAACAAAAACAACTTTGCTTTAATTAGGTGAATTTTTCAGGGAAAACTATATTTGAAGATGAAATTATTTGTATAATTGTCTTCATCCTTCACTTACTTGAACAGGTTTAAACCAAGTCAGAGGCAAAATGGCTTACTCTGATGATAAGCCTTAACCAGCAGTTAAGACGTATCTATCCATGACCAATTATTTTAATTAAGGCCCGATTTGGGAGCCTCGGCATTTTTTTCTGATCTAAAAGGACCAGATGTAATGGATTCAAGTGAAAAAAATCATTTCCTGAAATGGCCTGTCTCTAAGGCTCTCTGGGCATGGCCCGTGAGCACGCCACCATTCCCAGGCTTTCTGGTCTCCGGGTCTATCAAAGCACTTCCTGCTAGTCTCTCCCATAAATTTTTCCAACAACCTTTGGAATGACCCTGCTGCTGCTAAGTCGCTTCAGTCGTGTCTGACCCTGTGCGGCCCCGTAGACGGCAGCCCACCAGGCTCCCCCATTCCTGGGATTCTTCAGGCAAGAACACTGGAGTGGGTTGCCATTTCCTTCTCCAGTGCATACAAGTGAAAAGTGAAAGTGATGTCTCTCCGTCATGTCCGACTCTTCAAGACCCCATGGACTGCAGCGCACCAGGCTTCTCCCTCCATGGGATTTTCCAGGCAAGAGTACTGGAGTGGGGTGCCATTCCCTTCTCCTGGCATGACCCTACCCTCATCCAAAGAAACTAGTCTTGTTCCAGGATCCTTGTTCCGGAGCATCTATTGGCCAGCAGTCAATATCCCCAACGTGAGCTCATTTAGGGTGGGTGGGAGCTTGGGGGAGCTCCAGTGAGACCCACCCCTGCCCTCTGCCACCCTACGGCCCATAGATTATTCCAGAATGTCTTTGCTAGCTTCTAACATTTGTCTACAAACGTAAGTGAGAAATATACCTCATAATTCTCCTTACCATCTAGCTCTTAACTGTTGACATCAAACACAGCTACTCACATCGCCAAAAACAAACAGCAATTTCAGAGTCAGTGCCACCATCCTACCAGGAGCAGGAGAAATGTTTTATTTTCCCCCATAATCCTCTATATACAAGGCAATCTCTCAGAAAGAAGGTACTCTTTCTGCTATTATGTTGGGGTCCCTTCCGCCGCATAATAGGAAACGTCCCTTCCTTTCCCCCAACTCCTAACTCTCACTCTCCCACATTTGTCCCTCAGGTAGCCTCTAAATTACTTCCTGTTGGCTCCAGTCTAAACGTAGAGGGGTGTGTTTGTGTGTGCATGTATGCGTGTGCTCAATAGCATCACACTGTTTGTGAGCCCATGGACTATAGCCCACCAGGCTCCCCTGTCCATGGGATTCTCCAGGCAAGAATACTGGAGTGGGTTGCCATGCCTTCCTCCAGGGAATCTTCCCAACCCAGGGACCAGGGATCAAGCCCATGTCTCTCGTATCTCCTGCATTGGCAGGCAGATTCTTTACTACTAGGCCACCTGGGAAGGCCACCACAGGGAAAGGGAGGGCTCAGTTCTTGTCCAGTGACCACTTTCATCCCGGAAGATGCTATTTTCATCTGGATTATGACATTTCTTTCTCTAATACTACCTTTTCCCCTTTGTCTCTACTCAAGAATCATATATGAAGAGAAATGCATGGGAGCAATATAACTTTATAGATTCTCCCAAATCTATTGTAGTGTCTCACTGTAAATTGATTCACTAATATCAGCATTTGTTATGGATGATAAATTACTCATAATGTATCTGGCAACTGATTGCAGGGACATGGAAGTTCTTTGGTTGTAATCTACCAGAACAGAGACTAGAAAGAGGGGAAATATACAGGGAAGATACACTGGTTCAGTAAGTTAAAGTTATGAATACTGGGCATGAGGCAGAAAGCACTATGGTTAACAACTCGAGTCATGGAGCCAAACTGATGAGGCCTAAAACTTGTTCTGCCCTCAGTAACTTAAAGACTTTGGGCAAATTATTTAAAACCTTTCTTGATCCTGAGTGTCATAATAATAATACACACCTCAGAGCATTGTTGTGAGAATTACAAGGGACAGTACTAGTAAAACAGCAAGCAGCAGGTGAATCCACAAAGTGCTCGTTCCATTCCGTGATGTGCAATCCACGGTATAACCCTCTGGGAAGGAGAGAGGGGACAGGGCTGAAAGTTCTGTGAAAAAAGTTTTCATTGATAAAGAAAACATTTCAATCCACTTCTGCATGCCACAGATGTTTTAATTAAAAATATGTAGCTGAGTTTGCAACACTGTGAAGTTATTGCTGGGGCTCATCTTTATATTGATGGGAAACCACTGTTTTGAGACAATAAAATGGTCCATATATTGTTGGATGTTATCTAGATGAGCCATTTTGAAAGTATACAGCTTCGAAATCTGTCTTGGATCCAGACTATTTTGACTAAATGTTTTGACGTTAAACAGTGTGAAACTTATCCAGAAATCTTGGTACTCAGATAAATAGGTTTCTAAAGAGTTTTAAATTGTTTGGATTAAAAATTCTTTAATTTTTAAATAGTATTAACATGTTACAAAAATATTTTGCCTTAGTGATCTGGTTTCAAAAAATAGTTTAAAACCAAACAGGCTTGCACTGTCTTAGAAAACCACTTACATGTTATGAAAACCACATGAAATAGATTTCAAATCAAATAATTTTAAGAACACCCTTCCAAAACCAGGATTTTGAAAAACTTTCCAAATGTAACCGTTGGTGGCAAAGACTCTTGAAATTGCAAAGAAACCAGATGTACATTTCTTAGCTTCAAAGCTTACAAAATGTCATTCTCTTTCATTCCTACTTTATTTTAGCTGTTTGCCCAGGAGATTCAAGTATAGTTTAACACCTGAAAACATGCAGAGATGGAGGAAAAAAGGACTTGCTTTTTGGTGAAGCCTAGGTTTGAATTCCTTTTCTACTACGTATTATCTGTGACGTCTTGGCAACATCACTACTGTTTTTGAACTGCACTTTCTATCTTAGATTGGGTTCCCCCAGAAAGCAGAGCCTGGCTGAGGGCTTTTATGCAAGGATTTTTTGAGAAACGACCTAAGAAAAAGATTGGGAAGTAACATAAGCACAACAGGGAAAGAAAAAAAGGCATTCCAAGGGGGACTTCTAGAGTTAGCCAGCACTGTGAGCCAGCAGGCCCAGTAGGAACGTCTCAGGGCTGCACAGGATGCCCATGGGACAGAATAGGAGCCAGTCCTTGACGGGCTCCACCATTCACACCCAGATCACGCATGCATGAGTGCCACACGGGTTCTGACTTCCCATGCGCAGACTTCCCCTGCCGCTGTCAGAGGGTCCTGAGACAGTGGAGGAGATTAGAATCTGCCACCCTAAAATAGGCAACTCTGGTGGAAGGATTTTTTTGAGTTAAAGGCAACTGAGAATCAACAAATGCAGGAAGAAGCCTTCTCAAAGTTTCCCTCGTGTGACTTCAGTCCACAATTTCTGAGTACTGAGGCTGCCATAAATTCCCTCTCTGGGGAGTTTCATGGCCATAAAAAGAGATGAAAAGACCACCCACACCTGCATAAACAAACATTGTCACAAACTTTCCTGGGTCCCATTCATTTCTCTTAAAAACACATGTGTCTTTCCTAAAGAAGTCTATTTGTTCTTCCCTTTTCTCCTCCCACCCTCTCCCCCTACCAAGTTAGGTACATAAGCCTTGAATTTTAAACATTTAACAAGCGACTACTTCTTTTGTTAGCTTCCACAGGCCAATAAACTTGTCTTCTTATTAATCTGCCTTTGTTGCTTTAATTTGCAGGCCCCCAGACACCTTTCATAAGTGTGCAGTGGAATAGTTATTCCTCCTCAATAGTAGAAAGTGAGAGAATTGCAGGGCAGCCTAGATGAGATGTGGTCAGGTAGGTGATACCATATGTCAAGCTGGTTGCTGCAGCAATGGCTGGAATAAACCGTGGGCCGGAGAGCACAAGAGATACCTGGAGGAGGTTCCCCACCCATACCATGGAGGCAAAAATACCAACATTACAGGGGCTTTATTGACAGAGCCTGTTTCAGCATATGGCATTCATTCCTTGAACTAAAATCCCCTTTCCTATTTTCCTGGTGAACAATTTCTTAACATCAAATTCCTTATCCCTGTACTTTTTCCAGATCTAAAGTAAAAGAGGCACTCTTTCCTCCTTTATTCCTTCCTAAATCAGGAATATCTGATCTCTCTTCCCACACCGCCACCCCCAAGCCCTACACTCTCTCCTAGTGAGAAGAAGTAGCTCATCTGAATGCCGAGATGAGGGAAAAATCCTCTCTTTCAGGCTCAGCTGATCTTCCTCCATCCCAGCAGAGAGCTCAGGGCCACGGCCTCCTTTCTTAGGGTTGTAACCGAGGCTGTGCAGGATGAAGCAGGTTTAGTTTCCCCTGAAGATAGTGGCAAGGAAGGGAACTTCGGCAGAAATAAGGAGCAACTGACCCCAGCCTTAAGCTCAAAGCACAATTTCCCATAGTGTTTAACCAGCTATTAAATCTGAAATGCCAGTGGCCTATCTGATATATCAATCTATTTGATCCCTCTGTTACAACATAAGCTTGATAAGAACAGGAATCTTTGTTTTGTTCACTGATGTTTCCCAAATGCTGAGAGCAGAGCTTGGTGCATAGAAGGAGCTCAGTATTTGTTCAATGAATTGCTGGATCCACGGGGGAAGAAGCATGATTAGCACTCTAGGAAACCCTCAACCACCTCCTTCGAGACAGAAATGGACTTTCTTTTGTGCTCCCTTGGACCTCCCATTATGACCCTAACATAATATAATTACTTAGTATGAAATCTAGCTCTCCTTTTAACTTGAAGCGTCCCTTGGGCATAGTAGCATGGAGACCCACTCCTAGAAGATGCTCAAAAAATAACAGCTGAATGAATGAAAAAGATAAGGAATTTGATGATATTACACTTTAATTGTCTTTTTTTATTTCTAATGCCAGAGACTTTTTGTTTTAAAGTCAGAACACTTGACTAATGAATCACTCCCAAGCTTGTTCCAGAACTCTGAAGAGAAGAAACAGTGGGAAAAAAAATCAAGATAAACCAAAAGGGCAAATGTAGATAAGGACTCTTGGCTCTTCAGCATCTGTTTCTGAAATCCAAGGAGCGTAAGAGAGTCAAGGGGAAGGATGTCAAGTTCTTTGAGGGTTTGCTAACATTGTTGTCAAGACTACAATGTCAGGAATGAAAAAAAGAGGATTAAGGAAATAACAGATGCTGTTAAAGCTTTAAAGAATTAGAGGATGGCAAATACATGGAGAAGAGGGCAACAGAGGATGAGATGGTTGGATGGCATCACCGATTCAATGGGCATGAACTTGAGCAAATTCTCGGAGATGGTGAAGGACAGGGAGGCCTGGCATGCTATAGTCCATGGGGTTACAAAGAGTCAGACATGATTTAGTGACTGAAAAACAACAACAAAATACATGGCACTTGTGGTGAAAAAACTTTCCCCAGTCCCCTCACTCCATGCCACCACCTTGCCATCCTTGGTAAACATCACTATTAAATGAGACAGAGCTTACTTCCTTTGAGTACTCAAAGTTCTTCCCAGCCAGCATGGCAGAAGAACCCTACCTATTATTCCTGGTCTAGACCTGCTATCTTCATCACCTCAGGCCGCCACAACAAAATACCATAGACTGATGGGCTCAAACAACAGATATTTATTTCTTCACAATTCTGGAGGCTGGGAAGTCCAAGGTCAAGGTGCCAGCAAGATGGGTTTCATTCTGCAGCTTCTCCATTTAGGTCTTGGAGGGTCATTATCTTGAAAGCTCTGTGGTGTCCCTTCTTATAAGGGTACTAATCCCATCATGAGGACCTCACCCTCATGCCCTCATCTAAACCTCAGTCCCATCCAGTGGCCCCATCTCCATATACTATCACACTGAGGGGCAGATGAAGGTTTCAACACATGGATTGTTGAGGGGATGTAATTCACTCCATAAGGGCTCCCTGGTGACTCAGGGGTAAAGAACCTGCCTGCCAATGCAGAAGAAGTGGATTTGATCCTCGGGTCAGGAAGATCTCCTGGAGAAGGAAATGGCAACCAACTCCAGTATTCTTGCCTGGGAAATCCCATGGACAGAGAAGACTGGTGGGCTGCAAAGCACGGGGTAGCAAAAGAGTCAGACACAACTTAATGACTAAACAGCAGCAGCAGCAATTCACTTCACAGCATCTGGGGAGCTCCTTAAACTTCCAAAGGCGTGAACCACCCACCTGCAGACCCTGATTTAGTGGCCCAGATGGGGACATGAGAATCTGGGTACTGAAAAGCCTTCCAGTGAGGAATGTTTCATCACTGACATGGTTTAGAATTGCAGGCTCATGGTGATAATAAAAAGAAGACCATGGGGACCTCCCTGGGAGGCCAGGGCTTAAGACACTGTGCTTCCACGGCAGGAGTCACGAGTTCGATCCCTGGTCAAGGAACTAAGGTACCACATGCTATACAGCCAAAAACAAAACAAGACAACAAGGAAAAACAGATCAAATTTCCATCTGTTTCATTACTGTTCTTAAATTCTCTATGCACAGCACACTCCGTCACTGCCTGCACCTGTCCCACCCTTAGCTCACACCACCAAGCACTCAGCTCCTTTGTAATTAACCTGTCAATTGTGTAGACTGGGGCCACAGGGGACCCAGCTGGCTTTGACTGTCACCATTTGTTACGCATCTAGCAGGGCTTAGTATGTAGATTCTCAAGGATATCGGCTCAATGAAGAGAAGAGTCAACACAGGTTGGAGCATGGGTGTCCCAGACACCAGCATGCAACTCAACCCACCTCAAGTGTCTAATTGGGGAACAGCCTCTATGAACTGGCAAGGTTTGCCAAGACATTCACAATGAAGGCAAAGGCAAACAAGGGCAGCTAATTCATTCTTTCTTCACTTAAATTTCATTTAAAAAATTCAGAGATTATGGATTTGTGTGTGTTGGTGCCCTTTCTTTTACTAAACGATATTAATAGTATAGAACTGCACATGTGGCTACTGAGCACTTGAAATTTGGCCTTTGCAAACTGAGACGTACTGTGAGTGCAAAATGCAACTGATTTCAGACTTAGTATATGAAAAAGTAAGGGATCACACTAATATTTTTCTATTGATTATATGTTGAAATTATAAGTTTGGATATGTTGAGTTAATCAAAATACATTTTTAAAAATTGCATGTTTTCCTATGGCACTAATGATCTGCTCAGTGCAGATACAACTCCCACTGAGGGCCAGTGTTAGTCACTCAGTTCTGTCTGACTCTTTGCGACTTCATGGACTGTAGCCCGCCAGGCTCCTCTGTCCATGGAATTTTCCAAGCAAGAATACTGGAGTATTGCCAGTCCCTTCTCCAGGGAATCTTCCCAACCCAGGTCTCCAGCATTGCAGGCAGATTCTTTACCATCTGAGCCACCAGGGACCCACTGAGTATAGACTGAATTCAGGAAAGAACCTCAGGCGCCATTTGACAACCTGAATCAAGAAGCTTGAGTTACCAAAAAGCATTTTACAGACACCATCTGCCCCGTTTGTTGAAACTGGAGTTTCTAGACCTCCAGGTGTGTCACTAGTACATTCTTTCTAAATAATAGTAAGCTTGAATATACAAAAGTATATTTGCATATAACCAGCATCCATCCTCCTGAATACTTTAGGTCACCTCAAGAAGACTTATAATACCTAACATGTTACATAAATAGTTGTCAGAGTGTGGCAATTAAAGATTTGCTTTGGAAATTTCTGGAATTTTTCTTGAATATTTTTGATCCATGGTTAATTGAATCTATGAATGTGAAACCTGTGGATATAGTAGGTCAATTATACATACAATGGAGTATTATCCAGCCTTTAAAAAGAAAGGAAATTTTGACATATGATACAATAAGGATGAACTTTGAGGACGTTATACTAAGTGAAATAAGCCAGAACAAAAAGACAAATATGAGTATGAATATGCTTAAATGAGGTACTGAGACGAGTCAAAAATCAAGAGTCAGGAAGAACGGTGGTTGCCAGGAGCTCAAGAAGGAAGAAATGAAGAGTAACTGTTTAGTGGGCATAGAGTTTCAGTTTTATAAGGGGAAACGAGTTCTGGAGATGGATGGTGGTGATGGTTGCACAACATTTTGAATGTATTTAATACCATTGATGGAGAAGGCGATGGCACCCCACTCCAATACTCTTACCTGGAAAATCCCATGGATGGAGGAGCTTGGTAGGCTGCAGTCCGTGGGGTCACCAAGAGTCGGACACGACTGAGTGACTTCACTTCACTTTTCATTTTCATGCATCGGAGAAGGAAATGGCAACCCACTCCAGTGTTCTTGCCTGGAGAATCCCAGGGACAGGGGAGCCTGGTGGGCTGCTGTCTATGGGGTCGCACAGAGTTGGACACAACTGAAGTGACTTAGCAATACCATTGAAATGTACACTTAAAAATGGATAAGATGATAAATTTTGTTATGGATATTTTAACCACAATAAAAATTAACTTTGAGAATTAGTTTCCTTATAATAAAGTAAAGCATATTCAAGGACACCTCCTTGTTACTACCATTGTTATTTTCTCATTTACCAATATCCTCTCTTTTTTCCTTTATTACATAAACTGTTTAAAATTCAGAATAGTTTCAGATTTGCAGGAAATTGCAAAGAGGATGTAAAGAGTTCCCATATGCCCCACACCCGATTTCTCATTATCAACATCTTACATCAAGTATGGTATCTTTGTTACAGTTAATGACTTAATATGGATGTGTTATTATTAACTAAGTCCATACTTTATTCAGACTTCCTGAATTTTTCCCTAATGTCCTTCTTTTTTTTTTTTTTTTAATTCTAGGATCCCATCCAGGGATGTTATTTTTAGCCATCATTTCTCCTTAGGCTCCTCTTGGCTGAGAAAGTTTCTCATAGTTTCCTTGTTTTTGGTAACCTTAAAATTAATCTGGTATTCTGTAGATCAATATTGAGATTTTTCTGGTACTTTTATCATGACTAAATTGGGGTTATGGGTTTGCAGAAAGAAACCACAGAAGTCAAAGGCCTTTCTCTCACAACATTGAAAGAATTCCTTTCTCAGCTTGGCTTATCACTGATGATGGTGACCTTGATCACCTGGATGAGACAGTGTCAAGTTTCTACAAATTCTTCTTTTTCCCATTTTCATACTAAATCTTTGTACTCAAGTGACTATGCACAGCACACATTGAAGCAATGGGAAAAAAAATACTTGAGTCCCATTCACAGGAAAAAAAAAAAAGTAGGTGAAAGGTTAAATCACTTTCCTAAAATGTCAAAATTAGTAGTCTGGAAAGAAAGGATTAAAAACTCCAGGCCTGATCAACAGATTTTTCTCATGGCCTTCCTTTGGAGAGTCAACAGAAATTCACATATAACAGAACTCACGGTAGGAAGTCACCACATTCCTTCAAAATACAGAATCTCATTGTCTTAGAAAAGAGCACAGGCTGAGAAAAGATGCTTTGCACTCATGATATTTTCTCCCAAATCTTTTATCTCTGTTTTAAGATTTTGAATTTCCTTCAAAGATCCAGGCTTTTAAAATACAAGATCCAGGAAAATTACATGCTACTTAATTAACATGTAATAGGTCTGTGGCTATTTTTAAGTGAATTAATAAAATTTTTAGTTGATTTTATTATTTAGCTGGGCTTCCCCAGTGGCCCAGCATAAAGAATCCACCTGCAACGCAGGAGCTGCCAGGGGACACAGGTTGGACCCCTGGGTTGGGAAGATGCCCTAGAGGAGGGCATGGCAACCCACTCCAGTAGCCTTGCCTGGAGAATCTCATGGACAAGGAGGCTGGCAGGCTGAAGTCTATAGAGTCTCAAAGAGTTGAACACGACTGAAGCAACTTAACATTATTTACTTATAGTTTCTAATTTGGTAAGTATCAAAAGATATAATCCATAAAAACAAAAGCTCTTCAGAGATCTCAATAAATTTTAAGAGTATAAAGAGATGTTAAAAGACTAAAAAGTTTGAGAACCACTGAGTTTGTCTACAGCCACTTTTTAAAAACATCTACTATATGTCAAACATTCTTAAAGAGATGGGAGTACCAGACCACCTTATCTGCCTCCTGAGAAAACTGTATGCGAGTCAAGAAACAATGGTTAAAACCAGACATGGAACAATTGACTGGTTCAAATTGGGAAAGGAATATATCAAGGCTGTATTCTGTCATCTTGCTTATTTAACTGATATACAAAGTATATCATATGAAATACCAAGCTGGATGAATCACAAGCTGGAATCAAGATTGCCAGGAGAAATATTGACAACCTCAGACATACAGGTTATACCACACTAATGGTAGAGTGAAGAGGAACTAAAGAGTCTCTTGATGAAGGTGAATGAAGAGAGTTAAAAAGCGCTTAAAACTCAACATTCAAAAAACTAAGACCCTGGCATCCACTCCCATCACTTCATGGCAAAGAGAAGGGGAAAAAGTGGAAACAGTGGCAGATTTTATCTACTTGGGCTCCAAAATCACTGCTGACAGCAATTGCAGGTATGAAATGAAAAGACACTTTTTGCTCCTTGGAAGAAAAGCTATGACAAACCAAGATAGTGTATGAAAAAGTAGATAAGTCACTCTGCGAAAAAAAGGTGTGTATAGCCAAAGCTCTGGTTTTTCCAGTTGTCATGTACAGATGTCAGAGTTGGTCCATAAAGGAGGCTGAGCACATAAGAATTGATGCTTTTGAATTGTGGTGCTGAAGAAGACTCTTGAGAGTCTTTTGGACTACAGGAAGGTCAAACCTGTCAATCCTAAAGAAAACAATCCTGAACATTCATTGGAAGGGCTGTTGAAGAAGTTGAAGCTCCAATACTTTGGCCACCTGATGTGAGGAGCCAATCCATTGGAAAAGACCCTGACGCTGGGAAAGATTGAAGGCAAAAGTTGAAGTAGGTGGTAGAGAATGAGATGGTTAGATAGCATTATTGACTCAATGGGCATAAATCTGAGCAAACTCTGGGAGACAGTGAAGGACAGAGGACCCTGACATGCCACAGTCCATGGAGTTACAGAGTTGGACATAATTTAGCAACTGAACAACAACATATGTCAAGCAATGGATACTTTATACCAACAGCTGAGATGTAAAGCAGACAAGTCAGAGTCTGTCCTTAAGCAGCTCACATCAAGAAGAGGAAATGTCAAATATTATTAACAGATAGACACTGTAGATTTATTTGTCAGAACACTCAAATGAGGGAACACAAGGATGGTTCCAGAAATGCAGGGCCGATATAGCCTTTAACTCAGATGACATGTCACTGTGTCTCCAAGACTAACCCTGACCCTTAGGGGAATACAAAGGGGTAAGGAGGACTCACAAAGGAAGACAAGGCAGGGAAAGATAGTTCAGGCTGAGAGAATTGTAAGTCTGCATAATCTAAGGTGAGAAAGAGCTGCTATACTCAAGAGCAAATGGGTATTAACATGGCTGGTGCAGAAGCCATATAAGGATTAGCAAGCAAAGGCTGGATGCCTAACAAAACAGAAAATAAACAGACATTGCAAAATCTCTCATGTTTTTCCTATCAGCAGATGATAGTCATTAATTTCTTCCTGTCACAGAGGACATGGACCTCTGTGACTCAGCAGAGATGACCCATGGAAAAGGAATTGGTGCTATGAGCTCTTAATAAGGCTCTTCAAACTAAATCCACATGGTGCCTCACCTTGGAAAATCAATTGTGCTCCAGGGTACGTAGCTTTTATACTTTTATAGTCAAACAAACCTCTATATTATAGTCTATATGTGAAAGTTGCTCAGTCATGTCCAACTCTTTGCAGCCCCATGGACTATATACAATCCATGGAATCCTCCAGGCCAGAATACTGGAGTGGGTAGCCGTTCCCTTCTCCAGGGGTTCTTCCCAACCCAGTGATCAAACCCAGGTCTCATGCATTTCAGGCAGATTCTTTACCAGCTGAGTCACCAGGGAAGCCCTATATTATAGCCTAGAATACACAATTCATGTGAACTTTTGCAACAAAGCATAAAATTTAAGAGGGCTTCTCAGGTGATTCAGTGCTAAAGAATCACCTACAATGCTCATATCCTTTCTCTGAACTTCTCACTTGCTCACTCTGATGGGCTTCAGTGGCACACATTGTGAGTGGGCCCATGGAGAGGCATCAGGACAGGTGTCCTCCAGCCAACAGCCACTTAGAAACCAAGAGTCTCAAAGCAGCGGCCCACAAGGAACTGAATCATGGCAACAACCATACAGAAGTGGATCCTTCCCCAGTCAAGTTTCAAATGGTAGCAGTCCAGTTGTTGCTCAGTTACTAAGTCATGTCCGAATCTTTGCGCCCCCATGGACTGCAGCACACCAGGCTTCCTGTCCACCAACTCTCGGAGCTTGCTCAGACTCAAGTCCATTGAGTCGGTGATGGCTTCCAACCATCCCATCCTCTGTAATCTCCTTCTCCTCCTGCTTTCAATCTTTCCCAGCAACAAGGTCTTTTCTAATGAGCTGGCTCTTCACATCAGGTGACCAAAGTATTGGAGCTTCAGCTTTAGGATCAGTCCTTCCAATGAATATTCGAGATTGATTTCCTTTAGGATTGAGTGATTTGATCTCCTTGCAGTCCAAGGGACTCTCTCCAACACCACAGTTCAAAAACATCAATTCTTTGGCACTCAGCCTTCTTTACGGTCCAACTCTACATCCATACATGACTACTGGAAAAACATAACTTTGACTATACAAACTTTTGTTGGCAAAGTAATGTCTCTACTTTTTAAGACACAGTCTAGGTTTGTCATAGCTTTTCTACCAAGGAGTAAGTGTCTTTTAATTTCATGGTTGTATTCACCATCCACAGTGATTTTGGAGTCCAAGAAAAGTAAAGTCTGTCACTGTTTCCATTGCTTCCCCATCTACTTGCCATGAAGTGATGGCACCAAATGCCATGATCTTAGTTTTGTGAATGCTGAGTTTTAAGCCAGCTTTTACACTCTCCTCTTTCACTTTCATCAAGAGGCTCTTAAGTTCCTCTTTGGTTTCTGCCATAAAGGGTGGTGTCATCTGCATATCTGAGGTTATTGATATCTCTCCCTGCATTCTTGATTCTAGATTGTGATTCATGCAGCCCAGCATTTCGCATGATATACTCTGCATATAAGTTATATAAGCAAAGTGACAATATATAGCCTCGATGTACTCCTTTCTCAGTTATGAACCAGCCTAGATGATACCTTGATTACAGACTATAATCAGCCTTGAGCCAAAGTACTGGCTAAGTTTTGCCAGATTCCTGACCATAGAAACTAGGAGATAAAAACTGTTGTTAAATTACTAGATTTGGGCACCATTTGTTATGCAGCCATAGATAATAATAAACATATTGTCCTTTGTTATGCTACAAATTGATTAAAAAAAATTGTCTTCACCTTTAGTAAAAGAGAGAAAAATTCAGCTCCTTTCCAGGCCAAGAGTGTTCCAGAGAATGAGGCAGGTCAGAACTGGAAAATCCATTCCTCAGGAACAAATGTTCACATTTACTGTCTTTCTCCAAGGCATGCTATGAAATTTAGTGTTTAACATGCCCTGCCCAATTTCCTCCCACTTCTTCAATTACACAAAGTCAACAGGTATGTATGCTTAGTGTCTTCATTCCAAGAGCTGCTACTCTCATTTAAACTGTCCAGTCTCTCTTCTTTCATCTCCAAAAATTCAATAAACATGCTACTGCTTGTCAGAGTTGACATCTTCCCCATGGTAAAGAAGGATCTGAACTCGAGAGGTTTTTATGTCCTTGTTTTCCCTGTTAAACTTCTTAGCCTTTTTCTGATATTTACACTTCATGTCAGTGCCTATATCTAAAGTATGGACTAATAAACAGTGTTTGCCTTATAGCTCTGATTTTCCACTAGTGTTTCCAAATTTAAGCTGGATCTGGCTATGGCAGGCAAAAGTGGACGGTGGCTCTAGGTGCTTGGTGATTAGGCAGCCTTCCCACCACCTGAGGCCCCAGAACTGTTCTCGGAGCCTGTGTTAGCCCAAGGCCTGTAACAATCAGCCTCAACATGAGATTACATACACAAGGGTTTGTTGGGGGAACACAGGAGTCAGAAAAGGCCGGGAGAGCCATCAGCTGCAATGTGAGTCTGGCTCTGAGTGAACACAAGGAGAAGAAAAGCTAGGTGAGAACATCTTAGACCACCATGCAGTCCAAGGAAGATTCTTCAGCTGTCAGGGATGGGACTTCGCGGGTGGTCCAGTGGTTAAGACTCCACATTTCCAAAGCAAGAGGTATGGATTCAATTCCTGGTCAGGGAGCTAAGATTCCACACGCCTTGGGGTCTGAAAACCTAAACATAAAACAGAAGCAATATTGTAACAAATTCAATAAAGACTTTTAAAAAATATTTTCTAAATTAAAAAACAATTATATAAAAAAGAATGCAGGTGGAGCTGCTTAAAAAAAGAAAATAAAAAAGCTGTCAGGAAGTCTCTACGCCAAAGTTGGTTGTCAGTGAGTCCTGGGTCGCCTGGAAACGTGTCTGTCTGAGTACCCCTGCCCTGCCAGTGGCTGGCTGGTGGTGGGAAGTGTGGCATTAGCCACTTTACCTCCCTGTAGTAGAAGACTGCAAGGAGCATTGTCACGATCACTGCAGGGGCATTTAACAATGAAAATTCTGAGGTCAGTGAGGCAGGAAGGTTACTCTGGAATAATAGCACTTCTCTCAGAGGTAACACTCAATTTATCTTTGTTGAAAAACTGTGATCGCTATACTGTCACCAAAGAAACAGACCTGTGTGTGTTTCATGATTTACGTAGCTCATTTTCTGTGTTGCCATATTTCCTATTCATTCACTCATTTATTCATTCACTTCTTTCATTGACTCAGCTATGCTTTTGAGAGCCTAACTGTCCTGGTGACTAGAGATTCGATGGTAAATAAGTCAGCCGTGGAAATACTGTGTTTCAAAAAAGATGGACCATAAAAGTGTGAACAAGGAAATGAAGATGAAAGTTCCTGATCATGGTCATACCTTACGGAAAACAAAGCAGGACGATGAAATAAACAGGGACTTTTAAGGGGAGGGAGAAGGGAAGCTGTTGTGTTTGAGCAAGTTTTCTGCTCCTTTTCTCATCACTCAGACCTTTCTGAAACACTCATAGAAACTGACTGCCATTTGTTTTCTTCCCGGAATAAATATGCACTAGGTCTATTCACTCCAGCTTCTGCCTTCCTGGAACAATATTATTGCTGGAAAGTCATATCCCTGAAATGCTGTGAGCTTCCCTGTATACCCTTCTGTACACAGGGGACAGGGTTGGTCCTGCAGTGATGAATACACATTTCTTCTGGGTTAGTAACTCTTCTCATTTGTTTTGGATGATTCTTATTTTTCCCTTAAAAAAAAAAATAAACCCCAAACAAACAAGAGTCAAACAAGCCACATGAGACTAAACCCTACCAGGTCACACACAGTTCTGGGAACACTAAGCCTTCCCCTAATTAATCACAATGACTGGAGCATTGGCCACAAAACTGGATGAGGAGGAAGCATTAAATGGCAAAGGTTCTGGGCTGAAAGGCAGAAGACCTGCATTTTTTCCCTAGCTCTACCACTAACTAAATACACAATCTCAAATAAATCCCTTCCTCTCTAATTCCTGGCACAAAATAATACATAATACACATTGCTGAATGAATGAAACAGGATCTTAAGCTATCATTTTCTGTATTGGCCAGAGTATAGACTCAGAGGCTATAACAGAATGACTCCAAAATACGGGGGCATAAACAACAAAGACAGTTATGTCTCTCTGACATGGCAGAATGGTAGTAAGCAGGAAGGACTGACAACTGTGCTCTACGAGGTTATCCTGGGACCCAAGTTCCTCCTACTTTCTTCTTCTGGATCCTCTTCGGGTGATGCGGCACGGCTGGTGCTAATTCTGCTGCATCACATCCTGCCTGAGTGAAGAAGCAGAGCAGAAAGCAAGCAATTTCCTTGTAAAGGAGCGATGTGGAAGTTGCACCTCTTAGTTCCCATTTCTGTTAGCAAGAGTCTGATCCCACGACCACAAGGAACTTCAAGGAAGGCTGGGACATGTGGCCTCCAGCTGATTATCCAAGTTCCCTGAGATCACCTGAGGAATGGGGTTAAGGGAGAGCCTCTTACCAAAAGGAGAAAGGAGGGATTCCCCTGGTGGTCCAGTGGCTAAGGCTCTGTGCTCCCAATGCAGGGAGCCCGGATTCAATCCCTGGTCAGGAACTAGAGCCCACATACGGCAACTAAGAGTTCACATGATGGAACTGAAGAATTCTCACACCATAGCTAAGATCGAAGACTCTGTGTGCTGCAACTGGGACCTGGTGCAGTCAAATAAAAAAATTTTTTTAATAAATAAGATAAATGTAGCCTCTAAATAAATAAAGAGAAAAGAAGACAATAGACACACACTTGGACATTGAGTAGTCTCCGTCATGACTATGACAAGATTTCTTACTCAAGTCCGTAATTCTGATTAGGGATGAACTTTATTGTCATCATGTCTTTTGATCACCTTTTGCTTTTTTTCCCCAGAATTTTTTTTGTTGATTCTGGCTTTAAACCCAATATTGGCCTAAACTTATTGACTTTGGACATACACATTTTAACCTGAGGTCCATGGCTCACACAAACCCCTAGGAGAGTCTTGAAAAAGTTGTATGAGGATTTTTTAATTGGGGGCTTTCCTTTTGATCATAGTATTAAAATTTAGTTTTACCATCTTCTGCATAATTCTAAAGATATGACATAGTCACTCATGCCATAGGGTCCTAAAGGGCTTGTTTGTTCCAGTGACACATATGTAGACTTAGCACAGAAATGTTATGCTCACCCCAAATTAAGGCCAACAAATTAATAGTGTGCTGCACAGAGGGAGTTTCCATTGCAGTTCAAATAGAGAGAAATGGTGGAAAACTGGGTCATCGCTTGGCACCCTGTAGGACAATTATATGAAACTTGAAAGAACTAATGAGGCAGTAGTCAATATCATGTTCTCATTTGAGAAGTAATTTGGTTTCAGCAAAACAACATCATCCTTCCCATTAAATTAATGTTAAATTGAATCACACTGGCTTTTTGGTTTTAGCTTGCACTGAATTGAATTGTACTGAACTGAATTTAACTCACTGAATATAACTTGGTTTTTTGCTTTCCACGTATATCAGAGCTATAACAATATGCTTGAAAGCATTATAAGTGTAGAAAGTCCTGGGAAGAAAGTGGAAATTTTCTTCTTTCAAAGGGGCCCATATATTACCAGGTTTTAAAGAGCAGAGTTATCATCAATAGTTCTAAAGTCTTGTGAGTAAATAATCCTCCCTGAGAGTGATTCTCTACTAGATTAAGATTCTAGCAGATCCTAAAACATTTTTACCCTGGTAACACACACACATATATACACATTTTTAAGTAATGGTTGGATGGCATCACTGACTCAATGGACATGAGTCTGA
Source organism: Madoqua kirkii (assembly GCA_006408675.1). Taxonomy (NCBI): domain Eukaryota; kingdom Metazoa; phylum Chordata; class Mammalia; order Artiodactyla; family Bovidae; genus Madoqua; species Madoqua kirkii. Next base: position 1,178 of record SJYC01093211.1, on the reverse strand, counting down.
GTAAACTCTGGGAGCTGGTGATAGACAGGAAGGCCTGGTGTGCTGCAGTCCGTTGGGGTTGCAAAGAGTTGGACACAACAAGATGAATCAGCTATATGTGTACATATATACCCTCCTTCTTGGACCTTCTTCCTACCTCAACCCTCGAGGTCATCACAGAATACAGAGCTGAGCTCCCTGTGCTAAACAGCTTAGTTTAGCTCTTGTCCTGGTTCACCCCTCAATCTCAATGCCTGCTCTTCTAAAGTTGGCAACTTTAGAAATATTGGCAGCACTTCAGGAACCTAAAAAAAATGTTGCCCCAAAGGGAAGGTAGGTACATTATTCTCTGCTGCTGAGTTCCTGGTGAGTAGTTGGTTTCTTCTCCCTGAAAGGACAAGGAAGTGAAAAGTTCCTTTCTTTACCTCCCATCTAAACCATGACTGCAGTTTTGAAAGTAACTATATGACAAGGGCAATAAACTTCCCCCGCCCCGAGGCAATGGAGTAGAAAATGCCATATACAGAGGCTGGGAAGCAGCACGTTCATCAGTCTATCTGGTGCTTGGAGATCCTCTGGGATGAGAGGTGCTCTATAACTATAAGTTATGGAGACGCTTAATCAACTATTCTCCCACCAACTTGTGTTCTGTCCATGATTTACTGGTACCTCTGTTTACCTACAGGATAATGGTCCTGGTGGATGAGAGTATGAGGAAATAAATGACTCAGTGGGTGATTAATCGTCCTGGCGCAGCACAGGGTCCAGTACCAAGATCATTATTTCTATCGTATGACAAGAAAGAAAGAAGGAACAGTGAAGCATTGTGCATAAATAACAGGACATAGATTTCCTCTCTGCTCAGGAAAGTTCTGCTGCCCTTTCTTTTCAGACTACTCAAAGAGACCCATACCAGAGTCTGAATTCTCATCTCTTTCCTGAGTCTTCAGAATTGATCTTGGCTAACCCATTTGGTGCGGAACTAGGGAAGTCTGAGAGATGGTTTCCATTCCATTCACTGCCAAGTACAAGGGGAGCGTGGCATTGCAACTTTGCCCTTTCTGGAGCTTGACATTACGTCCTGTCTCTAAGGAGGCAGCTCTGGGTTGTGAGGATAAGAGGCAGTGGGGAAGAAGATAAATTTGGATTGAATGAAAACTATGAGAAAGGCCAGTGCAATGCTGCAGGAAGCTCAGGGC
>SJYC01093209.1:0-40210 GCA_006408675.1 Madoqua kirkii | reverse complement strand
ATACCAGACCACTTGACTTGCCTCTTGAGAAACTTATATGCAGGTCAGGAAGCAACAGTGAGAACTGGACATGGAACAACAGACTGATTCCAAATAGGAAAAGGAGTACGTCAAGGCTGTGTATTGTCACCCTGCTTATTTAACTTCTATGCAGAGTACATCATGAGAAATGCTGGGCTGGAAGAAACAGAAGCTGGAATCAAGATTGACAGGAGAAATATCAATAACCTCACATATGTGGATGACACCACCCTTATGGCAGAAAGTGAAGAGGAACTAAAAAGCCTCTTGATGAAAGTGAAAGAGGAGAGTGGAAAAGTTGGCTTAAAGCTCAACATTCAGAAAATGAAAATCATGGCATCTGGTCCCATCACTTCATGGGAATTAGATGGGGAAACAGTATCAGACTTTATTTTGGGGGGCTCCCAAATCACTGCAGATGGTGACTGCAGCCATGAAAGTAAAAGACGCTTGCTCCTTGGAAGAAAATTATGATAACCTAGATAGCATATTCAAAAGCAAAGACATTACTTTGCCAACAAAGGTCCATCTAGTCAAGGCTATGGTTTTTCCTGTGGTCATGTATGAATGTGAGAGTTGGACTGTGAAGAAAGCTGAGAGCTGAAGAATTGATGCTCTTCAACTGTGGTGTTGGAGAAGACTCTTGAGAGTCCCTTGGACTGCAAGGAGATCCAACCAGTCCATTCAGGAGATCAACCCTGGGATTTCTTTGCAAGGAATGATGCTGAAGCTGAAGCTCCAGTACTTTGGCCACCTCATGCGAAGAGTTGACTCCTTGGAAAAGACTCTGATGCTGGGAAGGATTGGGGGCAGGAGAAGGGGATGACAGAGGATGAGATAGCTGGATGGCATCACTGACTCAATGGACGTGAGTTTGAGTGAACTCTGGGAGTTGGTGATGGACAGGGAGGCCTGGCATGCTGTGATTTATGGGGTCGCAAAGAGTCGGACACAACTGAGGGACTGAACTGACGGAAACTCGAGCAGAGCATGCTCGATAATTGCGATTCAGCCTCCCCAACCAGATAAGTCTCTCTGGTATAAGGGTAGTGTGGCTCTCACAGGTTTTCTATGGAAACATGAAAAATGGGATAATATCCTCAGCTATCACATATGCTGAAGTCTTCCACAAATGCAACTAGATGCTTTTAAACACTGACCATTATACAAGGAGCTAAAGAAATGTTGTGTATTTGTTTCCTGTTGCTGCTGTATGAATTAACAGAATCTTGGTAGCGTAAAATGATAAATATTGATCATCTGACACTTCTAGAGATCAAAATGGGTCTCACTGGCTGAAAGCAAGGTGTCAGTAGGGCTGCATTCCTTCCGGAAAATAGTCTTCCGTGTGTTTTCTAACTTCTAGAGCCTGCCCATGCTCCGAGGCTTGTCATCCCCTTTCACATTCAAAGCCAGCAATGACCAGTTGAGTCTTTCTCAATGGAAGACTTTTTGACCACCTTCCTATACACTTAACAGAGAAGGCAATGGCAACCCACTCCAGTACTCTTGCCTGGAAAATGCTATGGATGGAAGAGCCTGGAAGGCTGCGGTCCATGGGGTTGCTGAGGATTGGACACGACTGAGTGACTTCACTTTCACTTTTCACTTTCATGCATTGGAGAAGGAAATGGCAACCCACTCCAGTGTTCTTGCCTGGAGAATCCCAGGGACAGGGGAGCCTGGTGGGCTGCTGCCTATGGGGTCACACAGAGTCGGACACAACTGAAGCGACTTAGCAGCAGCAGCTCCACACTTAATGGCCCCTTTGAGTACATTGGACCCACTTGGATAATCTGGGATACTCTCCCTGTTTTGAAATCAGCTGATTAGCAGTCTTACTTCTATCTGCAACTTTAACTTCCCTTTGCTATGAAATGTAACATATTTACAAGTTCCAGGAATTAGGACAGGGGGGCAGAGAGGGCATTATTCTGTCTACCACAGATAATGATCTCAGAAAGAGCAGCATCACACTTATCAGCAACAATCAACATTCAGCTCTTTGCCTGCATCTCTCCTAACAGTTTCAAAGTGCCCTAAAAGGAGGGATAATAAGAAGCCATATTTTTATGACATGTTGATCATGTAGGACAGAAAGGAAACCTTGTTGAAAACAAAATACATTTTATCTCCTGCTTCACTTGAATACTCCTGTGAAGGTCAAGTTGACAAGCCATCGTGGTCCCTCTCAATCATGTTGCCAATAACAACATGGAAATGGTGCTTGGGGCCTTCAGGCTGGACTGTGTCAACAAAACAGGCCTCCCTGAGTAAGAGGCCATCTGTCTCAGTTTGTCAGATGCTACAGGATTTCTGGTGGCAATGACAACAAGAGGACATGACTTCCCATCTTTCCACCAGTCTGCTGAGTGGTGGGAAAGAAGTATTATAGCAGGCTCCCTTTCCAAAAGCCAGAGAAGGAGATGGATGGATTAAAGAGTGCAGAACTTTTCTGCCCACTTGGCCGTATTCTTCTTATAATTGATTGCCAAAAGGTTGATTAAAAAGAGGACAATTTGTATCAAGTAGGTACATGGACTCATCTCATTTGTTCAAAGGTGCGAGATGCGAAGGGTTGTCACAGCAAATGTGATGAGGTATTCATTCTCCCCAGATCTCAAGAACAAAGGAAATGAGAGTGGGAAGAACAATGGAGTACCCTGAAGGGAATATACAAAGGGAGAACGTGACACTTACATGGTGCTTTTGAGTGCACACATATGTTTGTATGTGTCAGGGTGTGTGTGTATATTCCAGGAGGACCATCAAGGGCAAACACACAAGAGACCAGCAGCAGACCTGAGACTAGATGATTTACCATCATGAGAATCAGATGATCGGACAATGGACTATGCAAAAGAAGTCATGGTCGGGGCGGGCACTGGAGACACTACAATGGTTAAGGTGTGGGCTTTGGAGTCAGAAAGAGAAGAGTTTCTTGCCAGACATGAGAGAGGACCTTGGACAAGTTACTTAACTTGGTTTCTTCATCTATAAAATAAGGATAATAATAAATGTAAGCTTCAAAGCACTCTGAGGCAGATTGTTACACTGAATGTCCCCAATGAATGTCTTTTCCCATGCCCCTGCATATCCTTCCATACCGACACTGTGCCTGGTCACTCAGTCGTGTCCAACTCTTTGAGCCCACCAGGCTCCTCTGTCCATGGGGATTCTCCAAGCAAGAATACTGGAGTGGGTTGCCATGCCCCCCTCAAGGGGAACTTCCCAACCCAGGGATCAAACTCAGGTCTCCCACACTGCAGGTGGACTCTTTACCATCTGAACCACTTTGCCATATAATTTGTTTTGACCAACTGGACATCATCAAATGGGTCACCGATGGAACCTCAGTATTTGCACATTTGAGGCTTGCCCTTTTGCAGTTCTGCTACAACCATCGAAGAAATCCAAGATATCTTGCTGGAAGATCACATGGAGGAGACTGGAGACACCCCTAGCCAGCAGCCCCAGCTAATCACTCATGCATGTCGTCACCAGAAGGCAATCAGTATTTCAGACCATTCTATCCTGGTTGAGGGCTTCCCTTGTGGCTCAGCTGGTAAAGAATGAGTCTGTAATGAGGGAGACTTGGGTTTGATCCCTGGGTTGGGAAGATCCCCTGGAGAAGGGAAAGGCTACCCACTCCAGTATTCTGGCCTGGAGAATTCCATGGACTGTATAGTCCACGGGGTCACAAAGAGTTGGACATGACTGAGCCACTTTCACTTCACTGTCCTGGTTGAGCCACACAGGCAGATGATGGAAGTCACACAGATGACCTCAGGCAAAACCGAAGAATAAGTGCACGGCTCAAAATGTAGAATGCCAATCACATTTGTAGAGATGCCCTTTGTATCTTGCACCACCAATAGATGAGTCTATGCACCTTCAGTTATAGGAAGGAAAGGGCCAAGCAGGCAGAAAAGTTTTGTGTTCTTTAGTCCTTCCATCTCTTTCTCTAGCTTCTGGCAAGGGAGCCTGTGGCATTACTATTTATTGCAAAATAAACAGTATTGTTTTAAACCACTAAGTTTTGGGGTAGTTTGTTGTGTTAATAATAGTTAACTGAGAAAAGCTCTTGTCAGGATTTAAGCAGGTAATGACATGTGCCAACACAGTTCCTGACATAGAAACTGGCTTTCTATGTGGTGACAATTACCTTGGCTCAAGTCTAGACCTACCTACTATTTCCTTTCAACTGTTACCCTGCCCAACTGCAGTGACCTATGACCTTTTCTCAAAGGCTACTCACTCAAAAACAAAAACAAAAAATAACAAACAGAAATCCCACACCAGCATCAACTCATGGAAAGTTACAGGTTTGAATTTTAGTTTGTTTTTTTTTAGTATTTAAAAAATTGGTTTTCACATAATGTGCTTCTGTCCTGTGCTTAGTCGCTGGGTCATGTCCGACTCTTTGTGACCCCATGGACTGTACCCCGCCAGGCTCTTCCATCCACAGGGATTCTCCAGGCAAGAATACTGGAGTGGGTTGCCATGCTCCCCTCAAGGGGAACTTCCCAACCCGGGATCGTACCCAAGTCTCCCACATTGGAGGCAGATTTTTTACTATCTGACCCCCCAGGGAAGCCCATGAACACTGGAGTGGGTAGAGAAGATTCCCCTTCTCCAGGGGAATCTTCCTAACCCAGGAATTGAACCAGGGTCTCTGGCATTGCAAGTGGATTCTTTATCAGCTGAGCTACCAGGGAAGCCCTTTCATACACTAAGGGGAAAATAACTAAAAATCAGATAGTGCTAAAAGTTTTATAATGAAAAATAGTAGTCCCTTGTTTTATCACTTCCATTCTTGTCAATCTCTCCTCAATTATATACATATGTGTGTGTGTGTGTGTGTGTGTGTGTGTGTGTGTGTGTGTATATATAATTATAAATTGGAGAAGGAAATGGCAACCCACTCCAGTATTCTTGCCTGAAGAATCCCAGGGATGGAAGAGCCTGGTGGGCTGCCATCTATGGGGTTACACAGAGTCAGACATGACTGAAGTGACTTAGCAGCAGCAGCAGCATAATTATAAATATAATATATAATAATAAAAATACAAATATAATTTAACACATCATGAGCAAGTGGGTTTTACCTCAGGAATGCAAGGTTAGTTCAACACTAGAAGATTAATTTACCATATCAAAACACACCAAAAAAACGCTTCGAAAAACTTCCTGTATACAAATCTTCACCTCAGAGTCTGCTTCTGGGAAAGTTTGCAGCTTGAGCAAATATGCTGAATACTATCATCTTAGACAAGGTCATGGAATGCAGTGATTATGTCATTCAGACTAACTGAATGACAGAGGTGGATGGGAAAGCAGGAACCAGATGACATTGAAGTTCTGAGCCCAGACAAGTCTGTGAATGGTGACATTCTTACCAAGAAATACCACATAGGCAGCAGGTTTGTGGAGGAAGCCAGGATGCCTAAACTCAGCCCTCTGGACTGCGTTTTCTAGCTGAAATTTTGGCTCCTCCTCTGAAAGTGATTCCCCCAGGGCACAAACCTAGTGCACAGTCCGTGGCCCTCTGTCACCTGGACCCAGCCTGCTGCCACCCTCCTCCGTCCCTCGCCCACCTCCCCTATACCCATCCACTCTGACATTCCTTCAGATCTCAAACCTGGCAATATCTCTTCCCATCTTAGGGCCTTTGCCCTTCACGATGCTTCTATTTGGAAATCTTCCCCTCAAGAGCTGTGCATGGTGGCCTGTGTCTGTTCACTGTCACTGACCTTCCCACCTAGAATAGCCCCCTTCTCCACCATATAGTCAACCTAGGTAACAGTACCTGGTTTATCTCTTTAGACATGCCTTGCATGTGTGTGTGTATGCAAAGTCGCATCAGTTGTATCCAACTCTGTAGGAAGCTATGGACTGTAGCCTGCCAGGCTCCTCATGGGGATTCTCCAGGCAAGAATGCTGGAGTGGGTGGCCATGCCCTCCTCCAGGGGATCTTCTCAGCCCAGGGATTGTACCTGTATCCCTTGTGGCTCCTGCATTGCAGGCAGAATCTTTCCTGCTGAGCCACCAGGGAAGCCCATAGACAGGTCTTATATTCTCCTATTTGCTCTTTCTTGTATTATTTACTGGCACTGAAAGGAGGTTCCTTGAGCATGAACTTGACTTTGCTCACAGTTGTTCTCATAGCAATGGAACGCTGTCGGTCACGTAATGGGCCATCAAGAAATATACCCTAACTGACTGACCAGGAGATGGCAGAACTGGCACTCTAACTAGGGCAGACAACCACCCGCAGATGCTGAGGGGTCTCTAGGATGCAGGACTTTCAGTGCTAAAACTAGGAAAGTTCCAGGCAAACCAGGAGAGTTGGTCATCCTAACTCAAACCCAGAGCTACCAATTCTCTGTCCAGTCAGTGCTCCTTCCTCTGCCCTATGCTTGGGATTCCAGGACTATCTTATGTGAAGTCAAAGACCCCATGCTTTACATCAGTGCCTGATGCAAGGGAGACACACAACACATACATGTGGAGTGATGCGTGAATAATATGGCATGGCCCCCTTCAACTGAAGCTGAATAGAGTGTCCTTGTATTAGGTCCTTGGCTTGAACCATGTGACCTGGTTGCTCAGCAACATCCTGCCATGGGGCATCTCAGATCTTAAGCTGTGAGCTGCACTGAAGTCCCCAGGAAGTTGGCTGTTCATGTCTTACGTTCCCTCCACTAGGGCTGCTGGGTGTCCGCTATAAGCCAAAGACCCCCACTGAAGGAGCTCAGATAGGTTCACAATGTAGGGCAGGGGCAAACTCTAATAGAGAATCTAGAAAAGTGGCTCAGATGCACTTTTAAAAAAAAGTTCTTTCTTCCTAGAGAATTCTGTTTCCTCTTCTTAGAATGTAATGACAAACCCCGCAGTCCTGCACAGAGACGGAAACGGGAGGGATGGAACCAAAGGCAGGTAGGACGGCCTCCACTCACATCAGCCTCAGGGAAGAACTGCAAAGGTGTGTAAGTCTAGGGCACCTAAATGGGGAAAGAGAGCAGGTGGGATGCAAAACGGACTGCTCCAGCAACCAGGGTCTGAGCCAAGAGGCAAGGGACTAAGCCCTCTGCTGACACGAAACACATGCTCAAGCCCCGCAGAGTCTCTGCAGCAAGAGAGGATGGGCATTAGAACCCAAAACATCTGAGTCTGAATCCCCAAACTCTGAAGCTAATTAACAAAAGTAACTCTGCTAATTAGCTCTTCCAGTTAACAACTGTGTGACCTTGGGCAGATTATTTAACCCCTCCAGGCATCAATATCCTCATGGGTAAACTGGGATTGCTGTGCGAACTGGAGATGATGGATCAAAAGCACTTGGCATACTATAGACCCTGCTAAGTGGTAGCCGTCATTATCACTACATTACAGGTTTACATCCCAGGGAAAACTTCTTGGGCTAAGGGCGGTGGGTGGTTCTGTCCCTGGATAAGGAATAATTATTATTCCAGCCGTGCTTTACGAGCTGGCTTTGGCAACCTCACAGCGAGATACAAGTAACGAAGCGGGTGGTTTGGGATGCTCTCAACACAGACTGACTGAACCGCTCCCCACCCTCCGGTACAAATCCCTGACTTTCATTTAGATTTAACAGACTTGAGTTTAACAAGATAGCTATTATACTTTAAATGAATACTGACTGGCCAGAAATGCAATGCTCACTGTGAATTAGGAAGGAGGGAGGCCACCGTGGTTCCATCTCTGGTCTATCTCAAGCACAGCTCTGAATAATTAATTTACCATTTTGATAATACACAATGACCAGCCTATTAAACCAAGAATCCTGCATTTATTAAATGCAAACTTAAGGGCACATAAACAAAACCTGAGTCAACAGTTGCCTCGCCAGTTATTAAAAGCTCCTCTCCCCGAGGATTTGTGTGGGAGGCAGACCACATGGTCCGGGTGGAGGAACCGAGGAGGAACAAGCAGTGGAGAAGTGAAGGAATAGACAGGAGACTATTGAAAGCCAGACCCTGCTCAGGTGGGAGGTATTACTCTGACAGTCTGAGGTCAGTGCCAAAGAAACCACGTGAATTCCCCACCAATGCTGTACCACCCCTGTAGCAGCTAACTGGAAAATCTGCTTTTTGTTTGGGCTTTCTGGAAGTTATTTACTGCCCAGTGATGGGACTCAGAGACAGGAAAGATATGTAGAAAGTGGAGGCTATCCTAACATTAAGACCTCTCACCTCAAGAATAATGGAGAATTGAAGAATACAGCCCTATGTTCTAGGTGACTATATGACTCTACGGTAGAGATGTTAACAGTATGGGTTTTGAAGAGGAAACAATTACGAAGCTATTGATTGCAACCCCCACTCCAAACAGTTTAGACTTTAAGGAAATTAATTCTCACCCAGCAGGAAATTTAGAAAGACACAGTCTGAGCAGCTGAAATTAGACTCAGCTGCATATAACAGAAAACACTAAAAACAGCAGCTTCTATAAAACAGAAGTTTTATGTACACATACAAGAAGCCTGGATATAAACAGTCAAAAGCTGGCACGGCAGCTCCACAGTCAGCAGGGACCCACTGCCATCTTTAGCACACGGCTTCCATCCTCAAGTTAGCTGCATGATCACATAATGATACTATACTCTACCCATCATGTTCACATCCCAGGAAACAGGAAGATAAAAAGGGGCAGGGCAAAGGGCCACTTAACATCTTATTGGCTACTTGCATTGACATGAGAGTCTGGAAAATGTCCATTAATACAGATTTTTACATGACTAAGGAAGAAGACTAGAACGGACACCAGGAAGTCAACTAGAAGTATCTGGAGGTTTCTGTGATGGGCTGTTTAGTGACGCACCCCACCATCAGGAACCCAGAGTCTCTCCATCGTGACTCTGCCATCTTCAGTTCTGGCCTAGTTCTCAGACTGGTAGCACGTGGCTATGCAGCACTTCCAAATGTCTCATCCAGATGTACTAATATCTGGAGGCAGAAAAGGATGCTATTCCTGAAGCTCTCTTCTAGAACTGAGAAATGCTGCTGTTCAGTCGCTCAGTTGTGTCCGACTCTCTGCAACCCCACAGACTGCTGCAAGCCAGGCTTCCCTGTCCTTCACCATCTCCAGAGTTTGCTCAAAGTCACATCCACTGGGTCAATGGTGCCCTCCAACTATCTCATCTAATGTCGTCCCTTTCTCCTCCTGTCTTCAGTCTTTCCCAGCATCATGGTCTTTTCCAGTGAGTCAGCTCATCACGTCAGGTGGCCAAAGTATTGAAAGCCACCTCCAAGCTGCTTTCCTCCCCTCTCAGATAGTGATAAGAATGACTGCCTTGCAGGATGTTGTGAAATTTAAATGTGATCATATACATGAAGTACATGTGCCTGTGATTTTACAGTTCTGTCTGTATGAACAGCTTCATGCTCATGCTACACAAGTGATGTCATAAGTCTATTTCTCAGACATATCAGATCCTGCTTATGCTCCTGTACAGCAGATTGGAAGGAATCCCAGCCACCACACTCTGTTTCCTTCCCAGCCCTAGGGTGAGAGAGTTCAACATGGAAGTTCTCATAATTAGAACATGCTTGCTTAGTCACTCAGTAGTGTCCAATTCTTTGCAATCCCATGGGCTGTAATCTGCCTGGTTCCTCTGGCCATGGAATTCTCCAGGCAAGAATACTGGAGTGGGTTTCCATTTCCCGCTCCAGGGAATTAGAACATAAAAAGACCTAAATGATTCCATGAGGCATTCAGAAATGGTCCAGATCTCAGAAAAGCCTTCAGGATAACTGAGGTCAGGGGAAGAGTATGAGAAATTATTACCTAGCCTCAGGATCTACGTAGGTTTTTAAAGAAGTTTGGCCTAAACCTAAAAGCAAGGAGTTCCTATGAGGGAACTCATTCATTTGTTCAGCCATCTACCCATCCACCCACGCACTTAGAATTCTAGCACCCTTAGGTCCCTCCATAGCTCAGCACCAATATCTAGGCTCCACCCTCATCCAAAAAGTACCACTTGGAAGCTTTTAGCCAATTCAGGTAGCACCCTTGTGTATTAGGGTTCTCCAGAGAAACACATAGGTAGATATAATTGATACATATTAAATGTATAAATTTTTACATTGATGCTTTTGAACTGTGGTATTGGAGAAGACTCTTGAGCGTCCCTTGGACTGCAAGGAGATCCAACCAGTCCATTCTGAAGGAGATCAGCCCTGGGATTTCTTTGGAAGGAATGATGCTAAAGCTGAAACTCCAGTACTTTGGCCACCTCATGGGAAGAGTTGACTCATTGGAAAAGACTATGATGCTGAGAAGGATTGGGGGCAAGAGAAGAAGGGGATGACAGAGGATGAGATGGCTAGATGGCATCATGGACTTGATGAGTGTGAGTCTGAGTGAACTCTGGGAGATGGTGATGGACAGGGAGGCCTGGCGTGCTGCGATTCATGGGGTCGCAAAGAGTTGGACACAACTGAGCGACTGAACTGAACTGAATATAAATTTCTAAATTTTATATAAATACAAAATTTACATGTGTATATAAATGTATATATATAATTATTGTAGGAATATATAATTAATATAGGAATTAGTTCACATAGTTATGCAGGTCAAGAGGCCTTGTGATCTGTCTTTTGCTAACTCGAGAAGCAGGAAAGGCAGTGGTGTAACTCAATCTGACTCCAAAGGCCTGAGAATCAGGGAGGGTAATGATGTAAGTCCTCATCTGAGTCCAGAGGCCCAAGAACTAAGAGCACCATGTCCCAGGGCAGGAGAAGAAGGATGCACCAGCTCAAGCAAGTAAGCTCCCCCACCCGCCTTGGTGAGGGTGATCTTGTTGACTCAATCTACCGATTCAATGCTAATCCCTTCCAGAAATAGCCTCACAGATACACCCGGAAATAATATTTCACCAGCCATCTGGGGCATGCTTTAGCCCAGTCTCATCAACACATAAAATCAACCATTACACCCGGCCTTCTGGCTTTATAAGTCCTCCCTTCCTTTCCATCTCTATGGCTACCACCCAATTCCAGTCCATTCCCATGTTAAGTCCAGGCCCATTTGGACCACTTTCTTAACAGTCACCTATCTGCCTTTTGATAACCTGGTGCCATGAAGCATGAATCAGTCACTGTAAAGCAATTCTTTGATCATTCTAATCTGTTCAAAATATTTGTGCTGAGTATCAGATGGTAAAAACTCTGCCTGCAATACAGGTGACCCAGGTTCAATCCCTGGGTTGGAAAGATCCCTTGGAGAAGGGAATGGCAACTTCCTCCAGTATTCTTGTCCGGGAATCCCACGGACAGAGGAGGCTGGCGGGCTACAGTCCACGGAGTCACAAAGACTTGGACCCAGCTGAGCGACTAATACTTCTCACTTTCACTTTCATAATGAATTTAAACACACCAGAAATATAGAGACTTTTTTTTAAAGAAAAAGAAGAAAGTCCTTTCTCTTCAAATTTCCTTTCCCCAGAGTAACATATTACTAACAGTTAGCTGTGTCCTCTTGGATGTTTTCCTAGTTATAGATATATTTTATACTTTTTTTTCCCCCAACAAAACATGCTACTGTTTTATCAAAGTTACTACCCTACAAGAGATGGAATGCCCAGAAGTCACATGAAAAACCATCCCTAGAAGATTCCTCAGGGCCACATCCACTCAAAACAATGGGAACTTAAACTCCGCATCCTGCTAGGGGGGTATTCTGAGGCCCACAACTCCCATTTTTGTTGCTGCTGTATTTCTGTTTCATTTTCCACTGGTTTAATTAGTACACGGTATTGTCTAAAGCAATGCTGTGTTTATTTCTGTTATGGCCGGCTGCAGTTAGCCCAAAATTCACAAAATTTTTAATTCCAATAAAACTATGGAGTCTAATGGTTCTGTTCCCAGGAACTTCAGAGGTTAGCATACCCAGCGTCTGAAGCAGAAGAGAGAAGAAACGCTTTCCATGGGCATCTCAGAAACAGCAGTCCTCTGGGGGGGCTCTCCAGTTGGCTATGCAGTCCTGCTAAGTCATGGGGCCTTGGTCTCCCAACCATGCTCCAAAGAGCAGACTCAGAGCCTCGGCTTAAAAGTATGTCATTACATCGCTGGCTTTGGGAGTTATATTATCTCATAATTCCCAAATTCGCTGTAGTGAAGACTGAGACTGCCGAACTTCCTTGGTGGTCCAGTAGTTAAGAGTCCTTATTGCCAGTGTAGGGGATGTGATTTGATCCTTGATCAGGAACTAACATCCCACATGCCATGCAGTGCAGCCAAAAAAATTAAAAATAAATCAATAAATAAACAAGTGAAACACAAAGGAATAAACTAATAAAAAAAAAGTTTTTTAAAAAGCTGTGCCTGCTCAACAGTTCTGTGATTGGTCCCAGAGTCATCAGTGATGGGTGACAACGCTATCAGGTCTTGGGCGCTCCTGAGCTGGCTTTCCTATACAGAGGAGGCATCAGGACCAGGTGACCTTGAAGACACACTGGCCAGATTTGCATCTAGCGCTACCATTTAGTTGGGCTTCCCTGGTGGGTCTGAGGGTAAAATGTCTGCCTACAATGTGGGAGACCCAGGTTCGATCCCTGGGTTGGGAAGATCCCCTGGAGGAGGCAATGGCACCCCACTCCAGTACTGTTGCCTGGAAAATCCCATGGACTGAGAAGGCTGGTAGGCTACAGTCCATGGGGTTGCAAAGAGGCGCACATGACTGAGCAACTTCACCTTCCACCATTTAAGTTGTCGTTGTTGTTGTTCAGTTGCTAAGCAGTGTCTGACTCTTTGTGATCCCATGAAATGCAGCATACCAGGCTTCCTTGTCCTTCACTATCTCCTGGAGTTTGCTCAAACTCATGTCCATTGAGTTGGTGATGCTATCCAGCCATCTCATCCTCTGCTGCCCACCTCTCCTTTTGCCTTCAATCTTCCCAAGCATCAGGGTCATTTCCAATGAGTGGGCTCTTTGCATCAAGTGGCCAAAGTATTAGAGCTTCAGCTTCAGCAACTATCCTTCCAATGAATATTCAAGTTTGATTTCCTTTAGGATTGACTGGTTTGACCCTGTTGTCCAAGGGACTCTTAAGAGTCTTCTCCAGCACCACAATATGAAAGCTTAACTCTTTTAAGAGCTGTGCCAAACTGAGCAACATACTCAAACCCTCTGAACTGCAGTTTCATCATATGTAGAAGAGTCTATAAAAACCCACCCAAAAGGATTAGTGAGGATATGTGAGCTGCCTGGCTTGTTAGCAAGACTTGGTAAATAGTATCTGTTATCAATCCATCCCTGTTTGTTAGAGATGAGGTTTCTGCCTTCAATTAAGTAGTTTCTGCTGATCTCCCCCAACAACACCCTCAGAAAAGAAAAAACTCACAAGGAAGGGGTGGATGGCCAAAGACAAGATTTACTGACACTGGGAAGGATGCTTATGGGGCTGCCAGGAGGGGAGAGAGCCAAGCCAGACACTGTGGTGCTGATGTTGCCAGGAGGCACGACAAGGACACAAAGTATTCCCCCAGATCCTCCCAGACTGACCACACTCCCTGCTGCTCACTTTTTCCTCAGCCCCTTGGGACCCGTGACTGGGTTCCTCTTTCCTGGGAAACACAGAAGGTCAGCATTGAAAATGCAATCTGGATTGGAGCTTGCCTCATACAAGACACAACTGGCTAAATCATTGTGCCCCAGAGCAATGAAATGCTGCCTCCCTCTTTCTCTATTTCTCTCTCTCTCTCTCTCTCTCTCTCTCTCTCTCTCTCTCTCTCTCTCTCAGTTATAGATATATTTTATACTTTTTTTTCCCCCAACAAAACATGCTACTGTTTTATCAAAGTTACTACCCTACAAGAGATGGAATGCCCAGAAGTCACATGAAAAACCATCCCTAGAAGATTCCTCAGGGCCACATCCACTCAAAACAATGGGAATTTAAATTCCGCATCCTGCTAGGGGGGTATTCTGAGGCCCACAACTCCCATTTTTGTTGCTGCTGTATTTCTGTTTCATTTTCCACTGGTTTAATTAGTACACGGTATTGTCTAAAGCAATGCTGTGTTTATTTCTGTTATGGCCGGCTGCAGTTAGCCCAAAATTCACAAAATTTTTAATTCCAATAAAACTATGGAGTCTAATGGTTCTGTTCCCAGGAACTTCAGAGGTTAGCATACCCAGCGTCTGAAGCAGAAGAGAGAAGAAACGCTTTCCATGGGCATCTCAGAAACAGCAGTCCTCTGGGGGGGCTCTCCAGTTGGCTATGCAGTCCTGCTAAGTCATGGGGCCTTGGTCTCCCAACCATGCTCCAAAGAGCAGACTCAGAGCCTCGGCTTAAAAGTATGTCATTACATCGCTGGCTTTGGGAGTTATATTATCTCATAATTCCCAAATTCGCTGTAGTGAAGACTGAGACTGCCGAACTTCCTTGGTGGTCCAGTAGTTAAGAGTCCTTATTGCCAGTGTAGGGGATGTGATTTGATCCTTGATCAGGAAACTAACATCCCACATGCCATGCAGTGCAGCCAAAAAAATTAAAAATAAATCAATAAATAAACAAGTGAAACACAAAGGAATAAACTAATAAAAAAAAAGTTTTTTAAAAAGCTGTGCCTGCTCAACAGTTCTGTGATTGGTCCCAGAGTCATCAGTGATGGGTGACAACGCTATCAGGTCTTGGGCGCTCCTGAGCTGGCTTTCCTATACAGAGGAGGCATCAGGACCAGGTGACCTTGAAGACACACTGGCCAGATTTGCATCTAGCGCTACCATTTAGTTGGGCTTCCCTGGTGGGTCTGAGGGTAAAATGTCTGCCTACAATGTGGGAGACCCAGGTTCGATCCCTGGGTTGGGAAGATCCCCTGGAGGAGGCAATGGCACCCCACTCCAGTACTGTTGCCTGGAAAATCCCATGGACTGAGAAGGCTGGTAGGCTACAGTCCATGGGGTTGCAAAGAGGCGCACATGACTGAGCAACTTCACCTTCCACCATTTAAGTTGTCGTTGTTGTTGTTCAGTTGCTAAGCAGTGTCTGACTCTTTGTGATCCCATGAAATGCAGCATACCAGGCTTCCTTGTCCTTCACTATCTCCTGGAGTTTGCTCAAACTCATGTCCATTGAGTTGGTGATGCTATCCAGCCATCTCATCCTCTGCTGCCCACCTCTCCTTTTGCCTTCAATCTTCCCAAGCATCAGGGTCATTTCCAATGAGTGGGCTCTTTGCATCAAGTGGCCAAAGTATTAGAGCTTCAGCTTCAGCAACTATCCTTCCAATGAATATTCAAGTTTGATTTCCTTTAGGATTGACTGGTTTGACCCTGTTGTCCAAGGGACTCTTAAGAGTCTTCTCCAGCACCACAATATGAAAGCTTAACTCTTTTAAGAGCTGTGCCAAACTGAGCAACATACTCAAACCCTCTGAACTGCAGTTTCATCATATGTAGAAGAGTCTATAAAAACCCACCCGAAAGGATTAGTGAGGATATGTGAGCTGCCTGGCTTGTTAGCAAGACTTGGTAAATAGTATCTGTTATCAATCCATCCCTGTTTGTTAGAGATGAGGTTTCTGCCTTCAATTAAGTAGTTTCTGCTGATCTCCCCCAACAACACCCTCAGAAAAGAAAAAACTCACAAGGAAGGGGTGGATGGCCAAAGACAAGATTTACTGACACTGGGAAGGATGCTTATGGGGCTGCCAGGAGGGGAGAGAGCCAAGCCAGACACTGTGGTGCTGATGTTGCCAGGAGGCACGACAAGGACACAAAGTATTCCCCCAGATCCTCCCAGACTGACCACACTCCCTGCTGCTCACTTTTTCCTCAGCCCCTTGGGACCCGTGACTGGGTTCCTCTTTCCTGGGAAACACAGAAGGTCAGCATTGAAAATGCAATCTGGATTGGAGCTTGCCTCATACAAGACACAACTGGCTAAATCATTGTGCCCCAGAGCAATGAAATGCTGCCTCCCTCTTTCTCTATTTCTCTCTCTCTCTCTCTCTCTCTCTCTCTCTCTCTCTCTCTCTCTCTCTCACACACACACACACACACACGGAATACACCCTGTATACCTTTGTATCCACTCTGCAGGCCTCCTAAACACCATAAAATAACAGCTAGTGATAGAGAAATCAGAAATCCCCTATTACTTTTCTTTACCCTAATAAAGGTCTCAAACTCCCTTACTAATTCGAGAGGCAATGCTAGACAAAGTTATGGAAATTTTGGATCTGCCAACAGTTGGAGTCAAAAAGACAAGCATTGTTTCTGTTGTGTGGGTGTGTTTGCCATCATAATCAGCATTTAAGCAGACCCAGAGCTGCTGTGTTGCTCTGTGATGTATCACTAGGCATATAATGCTGCTTGGTTGTAATTTGTATGGGCTCCTTATAAGAGATGCACAAAATACATTCTGCTAAGATCTTACAGTACAGTTCTACTTATTTCATGCATGGTTAAGAGTTTTCTCAATATTATTTTTAAAATAACACAAGATTATAATTTTTCAAAACTCAAACAGTACAGACTATTGGGGTAGGTACCTACAACATCATGGTCCAGCTCAGAACTGACCCTTTTTTTTTTTTTTTTTTTTTTTTTTGGCTGTGCTGGGTCTTTGTTGCCGAGTGTGGACTTCCTCTAGTTGCGGCCAGCGGGGCCCACTCTCTCGTTACAGTGCACGGGCTTCTCACGGCAGTGGTTGCTGAGCATGGGTGCTATGGCGCAGGCTTCCGTGGTCGCAGCCTGCTGGCCCTGGAGTGTGCACGTTTCGGTAGTTGCTCTGTGGCATGTGGCATCTTTCCCGACCAGGGATCGAACCCGTGTCCCCTATGCTGGCAGGCGCATTCTCATCCATTGCACCATCAGGGAAGTCCAAACTGCTCCCTTTTATGCTTTCTTACATACTACCTTCCCTGTCACAGTGCAAAGGCAGGTGAACCAAAATGGTGGAAAGAGCTGTCCTCAAATGGACCAGTTAGATTTCACATAAACACTTGAAGGGAGGTGACTGGGGCTGAGACATGGTATACCTGCACTTTTGAGGGAAGGCCCTCCTGCTTGCCTACCTGGCACTGTGGAGTTCTGGTGCTTTCCAATACCCAGTTTTCAGGTCCTTGACTGATGCTGGGAACTACGTCAGCATCCTTCTACCAAATCCCATTTCTGCTTCTTGACTAAGCCAGTCCATTTCTGTCACTTGGCATCAAAGGCACCACAAGTGACTCAAGAGTAGTGAGTACAAATTTTACAATCACACAAAGATGAGGGTATCAAAATATCACGTTCTTCATTACTCTAAATATGACTTTAACTTTTAACTTGAGCTTCCACACACACATTAATACATACAGAATGCTTTCTCAGATGCATCAGGAAGGATAAAGAAGAAAATGCATATGATAAAAAGTAAAAGTGCCACCCACACACAGATTTTTTTCTTAAAGAGTCATGTCCTCTCAGGCATGTTTCCATGCATCTGAGTGTGTGATTTTTAATACTTACTGAATACCTACTATAATGCCAGAAACTGTATTGGAATATCTCACCTGCTATATTTATTAAATCCCATACCCTTATTCAATTCTCATAATACTCCTGTGAGGCAAGCATTAAATCCCATCTTAAAAGAAAGAAAATCAAGGCAGGAAGACTTCTATGCAGTCTAGGCATCCTCTCGAGACTAAGCAGCCATACAGATCTGTCATCATCCCCAACTAAGTGGCCCTCTCAATGGAGAAAGGCAACAAGGTCAAATGCCCCACCTTGGTCTCTTGGCTTGCTTTTGCCCTGTGCAAGCAAAGGTATCAAGTATAGGAGCAGAGAAGTAAGAGAAAACTTTTTGTTTTTCACCATTTCTTCTCTGCCATCTCAGAGGTGTTTTATGATAACTACCCCCCTCCCACAATCCAATGACCAGTAATTACTCCCTCTTTCTGCCTCTGACTCTCATTGATTAAATCCTCTATTTCTTAACAGAATCAGGCTGGCAAAGAAAATGATTTCAAGATATTCTCTTTCTTTTTTCCACAACCCTCTGGTTTTTCTTTCCCTCCTCCTTTTTGTCACACTTGCTAATGAGAGAAACAGAAAGCACCATTTAAGAGAAGAGGGACTTTTAACTATTACAGGTTTGGGGAACTGTCCCTGGGCTCCGTCTCCTGCCATCCTTAGTGGAGTTTTAGTAGTCACTGTAACATACATCCAACAGGGATTTGCAACCATGTGGAAAACCAGAGGTTGTGACAAAGTCTGCAGATGTGGACTAAACTGAACAAAGTATGAATGCCATGGGAACGAAACGCCATGGAAAAGCTCCGACGTGGAAGCCAGATAAAGTGTGTTCAAGTTCCAGGTCTGCCAGGAACTGCATCCTTGGACTCATCACACACCCCTCCATCACACAAGGAGGCTCAGTTTCTCCTTCATAAGACAGCAACAGTCACTAACACCTGCCCACTACCCATCTCTATGCTTAGTCCTCAGTCCTGTCTGACTCTTTGTGATCGCATGGACGGTAACCCACCCGGCTCCTCCATCCGTGCGGATTCTCCAGGCAAGAATACTGGAGTGGTTGCCATGCCCTCCTCCTGGGGATCTTCCCAACCCAGGGACCGAACCCAGGTCTCCCACATTGTAGGCAGATTCTTTACCAGCTGAGCTACAAGGGAAGCCCCAACCCCCTTCCTAGCAGATTATTGAAAAATTCAACAAGACTGTCACAGGAAAGAACTCAGCAAAACTGCAAGGAGCTCTAGAAATATATCACCATCATTATTCCTCAGCCCTCCTCCTGCTATTCCTCAGGCCCACATTGTCCCTTCGTTCTTTAAACTCAAGCAGGCAAGAAACGGCCTCTGCTTTTTTGTTTCTTCCCATTTTCTTCTGGGGAAATGAAAAGGAACCAGAGACATTCAGGAGCCAGGAGTCTCAGTGCCCAGTGCATAACAAACATGCCCAGCCCCATGGAGGCAATTCGCTGCTTCTGTGTGGCAGTCTTGGAGTCGGTTCTCAGGAGGGGTGAAACCAGAGGAGAAATTATAACAGGGGATGGCCATCCCTGCAGTGCTGACCTCAACTCAGTCTGATCTTGTCCTGAGATGGAGAGAGTGCTGTCCTCAGGACCACTGGGTCAGCCAGCCAGTCCAGCCCACTTCTTTTCCAATCCCTCTTATCCACCCCCATATGATATTAATCACGGGGAGCTTTCTGTGCTACGACAGGCCTCTCAGGAGATGGGCTGGGCTCGATCACTTAGCAGAGAGAAAGAGAGATGTAAATAGCCGTTTCCAACATGCCTGGTGTAAGACAACATGCCAGGGAGAGATGAGTCCCTTGTAGGAGGCCCCTTGCTTAACTGGCCAGGGTCTTTACCAGCTCCAGGAGGTCGCATGGCACTGCAGTTAAGCTAACCTCTGTCTTTGAAATTTTTCTGTTACTTAGCAAAGAACAGGCTAATTAGAAGTCTTACTTCTCATGATACTCTGGTTTTCCCATCAGTAAAATGGAGGACTAATACCTCCAAGGGGTGGAGAGGGGGAAGGTCGTAAAGACTGAGGTCACGAAAAGCTCTCACACATCACACCACCTGTAGAAAGGACCCCCAGCATCTTTCAGTGGTACCCCCCAGAGTTCTGTTCCCAACCTGATCCCAAGGTAAACCTGGACCTGAGGTGAAAGAAGCTGAGATCCTGCTGAGGCCTGAATGGGAGCAGGCCATGAGATAAGAGGGAAATTTTGCCTGTTTCTCCACAAAGGGGAGAAGGAAAGGGAAAGGAGAGCTGGATGAAAGAAGGCTTTACATAATAAAGTGACCCCAGCCCCACCCCAGAAGCCCCTGTAGATCTTCAGCAAAGCTACTAAACTTATCTCTTGGCCCAAGTGGATTTGGGGGTGGGGTCTGTGGATAAGGCAGTGAACCTCACATCCTCCCTACTGTGTGCTGGAGTCAAAGAAACAAGCATAGAAGCAGGAGGCGGACACAGAGAGACAAGCTTGAGGGACAGAGGCCCAGGCACTCTCAGAAAGGGAGGCAATGTTTCTGGACCCTCCCAGGCCATGGTAAAGGAATCTGGGTCAAGATTAACTGGACCTCAAAAGAATAGGGAAAGTTCAACTAGCAATGGGGTTAACCATTGTTATCATCATCAACATCACCATCATTAGATATTGCTGACTGTCTTCCATCGAAGGCCGGGTTTCAGAAAATGAAACCCCAGGGGCCAGGAAGCTCACACATTCTTAACAAGGGCTGCCTGACTGCAGAACTTCTGCTTGCTCACCCACCTTCCTGTTGAAATACAACGCCACCTCTCCATTCACCATCCCCCACCAGGGAGTGTCCCTAAGTTACCCCTTGTTTTTGCATATTCAATCCTCCAGGCCCTCTTCAGGCCAACAGCGATGACTCTGGCCAGGCCTGGAAATCCCTCGGTCTCCCACTTCCAACGACACCCGCCACTCTGCAGTGAGCCCCCCAGTTATAAATTACTTACCTACTGGCCATCATTTTAATGTAAATGGATTTTAAAAAGCAGCAAGGGAATATATTTTCATTTGGAGTTAAAGCATCATTTTTTACTTGAATTTGAGCCTGGTCTAGAAGAGATGGCAGAAGAATGGCTCTGAGGCTAATATAGCTAATGATTATGATGGAGATCCCAGGAGCTGCCGATATTTCACTCGCAGCCACCTCTGGTCCAGCTTCGCTGCCTCCAGTACATTTTTTTTTCGCAGTCCCTTCCATTAACACCCACCACCTATGATGGAACCATTATGATAATATCTCTGCTCTCCGCAGCTTCAATTGGTCTTGACACATTATCACCCTAAGAGCTCAGCCACGTGGCACTGAGTCCTATTTATAATAACCTTTGGTAGGAGCCACCAAAATAAAACCTGGTACTTACACGGGCCACCTTTCATCTAAGGAAATCAGAAAGCTTTACAAGCTTAATTAAGCGTCAGCATCTATCTGACTGATGAGATGCACAGGGCCTGGGGAAGCTGAAGAAGCACAGCATTGCTAATTGCACAGCAGATAAGGCTCTGGGCTGCTATGAACAAAGAAATCAGCAAAGCCAGCGAGAGTCACCTTCTTTAGTGGCAAATGTTTGTTCAGGATGGGTTGAAAAGTGATAGGTGAGTGATAAAGGGGTCACGAAGAATCTCCCATCTGGAGCTTCTCATTCTAGGGAAGGGACCTGAGATTTGTTGCTTTCATGAAAAGAGGATTAAGCTAATCCAACACACTCAAGTGCTTTTAAGGATGAGGACACTGAGCTCCCAAAATGCAGGAATGAACTCAAGCACAGCTCCTTCTGTTCATCCTCAACGTTCGTCCTCCCCAAATCCTGACCTGCAAATCCCCAGTTACCCTTCAAGACCTAGATTCACATCTGTCTCCTTGGTGAAGCCTTCCTCCTAATTCTCTTTAGTAGAATTAGTTGCTCCCTTCTCTGGGCTCTTGTGCAGTTTCTATTAATATTTCCATAATAGCTAGAGCAATTGATCACAGTTATTGAGCACTTAATAAGTCTTAGTGTGCATTTCATCCACACAACATCATAACGAGGCAGGTGAGGTTTTTACCTCCCTTTATCAGATGAGTTAATAGGTTAAGTGACTTTCCCAAGACAACACAGCCAATAAATGCAGGACTCAGCCTGGCTGCAAGAACATGCACCACAAGACCACAGCATACTGCTTTCCCAGCGGCACAGGTGTGGTGGACGAGTTCTGTTCATATGTCTGCCCTCTTTCTGGTTTGCAAATTCCCAAGTGAGAGGTATATCATTTAGGAATCCTTTGGCTGCGAAGAACAAAACCCCCAACACAGAGTAGGTTAAACCTCTGGGGAACTCCGGAGGCAGGATGGCTCCAGAGTGGACTAATCCAGGAGCTTGGTGACATCACCAAGGATGTGAAGGCATCACCAGGGATTTCCTTCCCTCTTTCTGCTCTTATTCCCTCAGTGTATCTGCTTAGTTCCTCTTGCAGTTACATGATGATGGCCACAATTCCAGGCTTCAAACCTAGACCTGAGCCACCGAGGAAAACACCATATCTTTTCCATGTCTTTTTGTTATGGCACAGACATCTTTTCCAGAAACCTCACTGTGGACTTCCCTTCTGGGGTCACTGGCCAGAATGGCTGTCATTTGGCTATGCCTAAATCCAACACTGGCATGGAGATGGAAGGGACTTGATTGATTTAGCCCAATCAGGATTCAACCTCCCCTCCAGCACCAGGCACAGAGGAGAATGGAGATCTGCCAAGAAACAGGAAGGGAAGGGAGAAGGGTGAAGAAAAGACAACCAGTATTTCCTGATGCAGGTGTTAAAGACAAGAGAAAATCCGATGCCATCACTTTTTGCTCAGCTGTTGGCCTTTAGCACATGAACAATAAATGTCAGTTGAACTAAGTTATAGTAGAGAAAGAAATTCATGTCCCAAATGCCCAGTCCAGAATTTTTACCATCATTTTACCATCTTACTAGGGTATCATGATATATGACTGAGATATGCATCAGCAACTGCTTTGAAATTTACTAAATTAATTCACCAAGGCTCCAACTCTAGACTCTAGTCTGTAACACCAGTGGCTACAGGAACCTTTTCCAAAAGCAGGTCAAAAAGAGAGCTACATGAAATAAAGAGAATCCTATAACTATTAGTCTCAACATAAATTAAGGGTTCATGTCAACCTTGACTTTGTTTCCAGAAACACAGTGTGTTCTTAAATCTGGGACTCAGCTTTGCCTGGTGGTCCAGCAGTTAAGACTCAGCACTTTCATCGCAGAGATCATGGGTCTGATCTCTGGTCAGAGAATTAAGATCCCACATCCTCCATGATACGGCCAAAACAACAACAACTAGAACTTACTCATGTAGACAGGTTGATTGTAAAGACTATGCTTCCAGACCTCCTTCTAGATATCCAACAGGATTTACCTAGAGTCAGGTATGTATCATACCTGTCCCTAACAGCCAGATATATAAAGATGAAATCCGTTAAGCATTTCTTGGGAGATCCAGATCATGGTCAAATTGGTACCAAGAAAAGGAAAATGATCCCCAAGCAGAAAAATAACGTACCCTAGGGGGAGACAGAGTAGAGAAGAAAACACAAATAATGAAACTGTGGCCCAGCGAGACTTGAAAGCTACCTGAAGTCACACAGCTAGTAACAGCTAAAACAGGTGTCATATCCAGTTTCAAGGAATATTGTACTTATCTCCGACATGGTCTTTCCCTCTATTCTGTTTTGAAGAAGCATCCAGAAGGGCGCATGTTGGCATCTTTCCCCCGGAAAGGCTTGAAACTCAGAAGACCCAGAAAAGGTCAGGATTGAATGAGGCAGAGTAGTGAGAGAAAGCCAGCTGTTCAAGGCTGGTTGGAGGCTCTGGGATTTCAGCAAGAGTTACACTGGGAACTTTGGACCAAATGGACTGACTCTATAGGGAAGAGAGTAAAATATTTCAGGGAAGATGCTCATCTGGGGCTTAAAGAGGGTGCACTGGGCAGGCTTGCCACCTGCACTATGTTTCTCGAGACTCAAGTGAGGCTTGGTGCAGGACAGCAACAGTAAAAGAAGGAGAAAAATAGAGAAACAGAAAGAAAAGGGAATAATAAAAACTAGGGCTTTGGGATTAACAGATACACACTACTGTATATAAAACAGGTCAACAACAAGGACCTATTGTATAGCACAGGGAACTATATCATCTTGTAATAACCTATAATGGAAAGAAATCTGAAAAAGAATAAATATATACATATATATGTGTAACTGAATCACTTTGTTGTACACTTGAAACTAACACACTGCAAATTAACTATGTGTGTGTGCTTAGTCACTTCAGTTGTGTCCCACTCTTTGCAACCCTATGGACACCAGGAAGCCCACCAGGCTCCTCTGTCCATGGGATTCTCCAGGCAAGAATATTGGAGGGGATTGCCAAGCCCTCCTCCCGGGGATCTTAACCAACCCAGGGATGGAAACTGCATCTCCTTTCTCCTGCATTGCAGGCAGATTCTTTACCTGCTAAGCCATCAAGGAAAACCTATATATGTGTGTGTATATACATGCATACACATGTATATTGGACTTCGTCTTCTAAGAGCTTTACATACAGGTGCTAATTTAATCAGGATAAACTGTAAGATTATCACTATTAATCAGTTCCTATTACTCATCTGTGTAGAAGGTAATGGCAACCCACTCCAGAATTCTTACCTGGCGAATTCCATGGACAGAGGAGCCTGGTGGGCTGCAGTCCATGAGGTCGCACAGTCGGACACTAATATGCACACACATATTACTCATCAGATAGTATACTGTTGTTGTAACTAGCAATATCAATAACACTGGTATTACTGTGTTTTAAAGATGAGGACACAGAGGCACAGAGAGGTCAAGTAACTTACTCAAAATCACTCCGTTAATAAATTTTAAATCTGAACAGTTTGGTTTGAGGATTCATGCTTTTCAGCATTTTACTTAAGAGCCACCCCTGAGAACATTTCAGAGCAAAATCTGAGTTGAGTTTCAGTTCAGTTCAGTCATTCAGTCATGTCTGACTCTTTTCGACCCCATGGACTGCAGCACACCAGGCCTCCCTGTCCATCACCAACTCCCAGAGTTTACTCAAACTCATGTCCATTGAGTCGGTGATGCCATCCAACCATCTCATCCTGTGTCGTCCCCTTCTCCTTTCACCTTCAATCTTTCCCAGCATCAAGGTCTTTTCCAGTGAGTCAATTCTTCACATTAGGTGGCCAAGTATTGGAGTTTCAGCTTCAGCATCAGTCCTTCCTATGAATATTCAGGACTGATTTACTTTAGGATGGACTAGTTGGATCTCCTTGCAGTCCAAGGGACTCTCAAGAGTCTTCTCCAACACTACAGTTCAAAAGCATCTATTCTTTGGCACTCAGCTTTCTTTATAGTCCAACTCTCACATCCATACATTACTTCTGGAAAAACCATAGCTTGGACTAGATGAACCTTTGTTGGAAAAGTAATGTCTCTGCTTTTTAATATGCTGTTTAGGTTGGTCATAACTTTTCTTCCAAGGAGCAAACATAGCTTAATTTTATGACTGCAGTCACTATCTGCAGTGATTTTGGAGCCCCAAAAATGAAGTCTATCACTGTTTCCCCATCTATTTGCCATGAAGTGATGGGACCGGATGCCATGATCTTAGTTTTCTGAATGTCAGGCTTGAAGCCAACTTCTTCACTCTCCGCTATCACTTTCATCAAGAGGCTCTTTAATTCTTCTTCACTTTCTGCCATAAGGGTGGTATCATCTGCATATCTGAGGTTATTGATATTTCTCCTGGCAGTCTTGATTCCAGCTTGTGCTTCATCCAGTCCAGCATTTCTCATGACATACTCTGCACATAAGTTAAATAAGCAGGGTGAGAATATATAGCCTTGATATACTCCTTTCTCGATTTGGAACCAGTCTGTTGTTACATGTCCAGTTCTAACTGTTGCTTCTTGACCTGAATACAGTTGAGTTTACTTTAAAATTTTTTTATATCTGTCATTTTCTTAGTAGTTTATAATTTTCCAAGAGTTTGGCCTCATCATTACTTGCTATGTGGACTTCCCTGCTGGCTCAAACAGTAAAGCGTCTGCCTACAATGAGGGAAACTCAGGTTCGATTCCTGGGTTGGGAGGATCCCCTGGAGAAGGAAATGGCACATTGTGGTGGACAGTGCCTTGTGCCCTCCCAAGGAGCCCCAGGGGGATGGCAGTGGGGGTCGTCCTCATGCCAGGAAGTAATGGAGAATGGGAGTGTCTTCCTCTTACAAGCAAACTGAGAAGTGTTTGTAAACACTGCCTGAAACAATCACTTACATAATGGACTTAAACTGCCTCGTACTTTGGGTTTGTTGTTTCTCTTTTATTCTTACAGCTTTCTGTAATTCTGCATTTCAATGCATTTGTTCAAGTTTCTGTTAGTGCTTCCTGTTTGGGAACCCAGTGCATTCAGTCTGATGTCTGTGAGCAGCTGGCTGTGATAGGGTCAGTCCATGTTCTGAGGTGCAAGGTCTTAGCTGACTACTTCAAGTCTTCAGTTTCTTTATCAATTTCTGGGACTGGGTTGAAGTCAGCCCTCCTAGCCTGAAAATCATGTGCTTCCTCTTCTTTTCCATCAAGTGGATCCTTCACCAATTTTTTTCCCCTTTTATGAATGAAAGCTCTTATTTTATATCTTTTAATGGTAAGCAGATTTTTTAAAATGCCTTGTTACATGCTACTTGCAGAGCTTTATCTCATTAACATTCCAATGATTTATTCAGCGAGTTGTTACTGAACACCAACTAAGTGCCAAGTGTTGTGCCAGACAGCCATAAAAGATAAGACAGACTCCTCATAGAGTTTACAGTGAACTATCCCTTATAGTTTCTGTTAACAGCTAGAAAGACAGTGACACTAACTACTTTGGATTTCCCCATAGCCCCCAGGCACGGCATGGGCCACGGCAGTCAAGTAATATTCTCAGATTTAAGCCATTAACCAGCTTGTTGAAAATATATGCTTTTCTAATTCGGAGAAGGCAATGGCAATCCACTCTAGTACTCCTGCCTGCAAAATCCCATGGATGGAGAAGCCTGGTAGGCTGTAGTTCATGGGGTCAGGAAGAGTCGGACACTTACTGAGCAACTTCACTTTCACTTTTCACTTTCATGTATTGGAGAAGGAAATGGCAGCCCACTCCAGTGTTCTTGCCTGGAGAATCCCAGGGACGGTGGAGCCTGGTGGGCTGCCGTCTGTCGGGTCGCACTGAGTTGGACACGACTGAAGCAACTTAGCAGCAGCAGCAGCTTTTCTAATTAGATGATATTCTACTTATGCCCACAAGGTGGAGATCTTGCTTATAGTTTATAGCCAAGCTGAAAGCAAGGCATTCCAAAAAAAAAAAAAAATCTCAGAAGTTAAGACAAAAAATTAAACGCTACTGAGCACCTTTTTAGTGCAATATACTATGCTACCTGGTAAGATAAATAGAAAGTTGTTAAGATATAGTCCTCTGCCTTCTAGGGAAAGATGAGGGTAAGGAGCTTGCACAGAACAGGCAGATGGTAGCTTTGAATGAAGTAAGATAGTACAGCAATAGTAATCTCATCATCAGATAAGATCTATATAAAGGCATGATATAGCTACCATAGGGTGCAGAAGACATTCAACCAAAACCCCATATTTCAGTCAATATGGAAACACTTGAAGGTATACTGAGGCAGCTCTGGAAGTCTCTAGATGTGGTCTTCAGATGCCTCTACTTAGTCACAAACCTTAGGGTGCCTGCCCTATAACTCTAGAAAGTTCATTTCTTGGCAAATACAGTATAATCAGTACCAGGTGATGCCCTGATGCAGTTGAAAACCCCCATGTGCATCTGATGCGGGGGATAAAGACAAGAGAAACATGTGAAAGGCAACAGATTTCAAACCCTTGCTTTCAGAGGTGGAATCCAGCCCCACCCCTCATCTTGTGTCTTACCTGAGAATCTTGGTTTGGATCTGGGACAGAGTCTCATGCACAGAGCTAAGAGGGAGAGCCAGTTCTTATCCAATAACTTTCCTGGTGGACTGAACCCAAAAGTGTCTGGAAGACAATGTGGTTTGCTGGTTTTGTTTTTCATTTTATTATTATTATTTTTTGCTCCTCCACCCTCTTCCCTAAACACTTCTTCCCTTAAAACCATTAAACCACTAAGTCAAATGCAGTATGGTTGTTGTTGTTTTTTCATTTGTTGAATTGAAAATCACACGTGGGGCATAAGGTGACTAACTAAATGACAGTGAGCCTTTAAAAAATAAGACTGCTGGCCACTTGACTAAAAATAGTGAACTTTCCTGATAGAGGGAAAATCCAGCGGCATGCTACTTGGAGACCCCCGTTCGAATTTTAGTTTCTTCACTCTGTGGTCTTGAGCAAGCTCGATCCCTTCTGCGTCCCCAGGAGCCTAATGGTGTCATTCTTAAGAGAAACCGTCTCTAAGGCCCGGTCCCCTGGACTAGTCGGATCTTGAGTTGTAAGGCTGTCATGGCAACCTAAACATCTCCCTAGACCGTGAGTGAGCTCCATGAGCAGGGGACCGCATCTGTGGATTTTACTGCTCCGTGTCCAGAAGTGAGGACAGACGCTTTGTTGAAAGAAACCTGCCTAGGTGTTCTTGCACAGTGAGGTCGAATTTCCAGACAGTCCCTCGGGAAAGGGCGAACGACCAATCTCAAAGCACACAGGACCAGGGTAGTGAGCGCCCCCGGGAAAGGCGGTTTTGGTTCAAAGTTGTTTGCTACAGATGGTTCTTCTAACCAGGCTGGAGTCACATCCTCTGTGGCTCGGAGATCTCCCCGGGGATTTATATAAGGCAGGGTGAATCACACCGTTGGAAACGGACAAGGCAAGAAGACCGCAAGAAGACCCGCCCCCATTCACTCCGGGCAGCGCCTGGAGCTCGATTGGGGGTTACTCCTAACTTTGCAGGAGAGACTCCGCGCCCGCTGCAACCCCCGTGAGAACCAGCGGCGCGTCTTTACCACCCGGCGCGACTCCAGCTCCGTGCTGCCTGCTCCCACGCCCCCGCGCGGGCGCCTGCAGCCAGGTTTCCAGCTCGCGGCCCCTAAGTCCCCGACTGAGTGTGAGGCCGCTGCTCCCGCTTGGAAGGAGCCATCGCCGCTTTAAGGGGAAGAGGAGGGGAAGGGGGCGGAGGAGTGGGGGGCGGGGAGCGGCGGCGGAGGAGGGGGAGGGGGATTCCCCCCGCCCTCGCTCCCACGTGGTCCGGGCGCCTGTGAATCGCGCCCGCCGGAGGGTCTCACAGCGAAATACAAAAGCAGCTGGGAAGCTGCAGCCAGGCGAGTTCTCAGTGCCGGGCGGAGCGCTAGGCAGAGCCCCGCAGCCGCGATGGAGCTGAGGCGCCTGGAGCTCCGGAGCCAACGAGCTGCCGGGCCCGCCTTGCCACCGGGACCCGGGTGCCGGGGCTCGGCTTGAAGCGGCGGCGGCACCGGCGCGGCCGCGGAGCATGGGCAGGAGGATGCGGGGCGCCGCCGCCACCGCCGGGCTCTGGCTGCTGGCGCTGGGCTCGCTGTTGGCGCTGTGGGGCGGACTCCTGCCGCCGAGGACCGAGCTACCCACCTCCCGGACGCCCGAAGACGGACTCCCGCGGCACCTGGCCTGGAGAGGCGGCCGGGAGCCCGCGCCTCGCTTTCCTCTGCCCCCGCCCCTGGCGCGGGACGCCCGCGGCGGCTCCCTGAAAACTTTCCGGGCGCTGCTCACCTTGGCGGCAGGCGCAGACGGCCCGCCCGGGCAGCCCCCGGGTGAGCGCGGGCGGCACGTGCCAACCGGGCGGCCCCTGCCGGAGGAACGCGCCGCGGTGCACGGGGGCGTCTTCTGGAGCCGCGGCCTGGAGGAGCAGGTGCCCCGGGGCTTCTCGGAGGCCCAGGCGGCGGCGTGGCTGGAGGCGGCGCGCCGCGCCCGGGTGGTGGCCCTGGAGCGCGGGGGCTGCGGGCGCAGTTCCAACCGGCTGGCCCGCTTCGCCGACGGCACCCGCGCCTGCGTGCGCTACGGCATCAACCCGGAGCAGATCCAGGGCGAGGCCCTGTCCTACTACCTGGCGCGCTTGCTGGGCCTCCAGCGCCACGTGCCGCCGCTGGCACTGGCTCGGGTGGAGGCTCGGGGCGCGCAGTGGGCTCAGGTGCAGGAGGAGCTTCGTGCCGCGCACTGGACCGAGGGCAGCGTGGTAAGCCTGACTCGCTGGCTGCCTAACCTCACCGACGTAGTGGTGCCCGCGCCCTGGCGCTCCGAGGACGGCCGTCTGCGGCCACTGCGCGCCGCCGGCGGTGAGCTGGCCAACCGGAGCCGGGCGGAGCTGGTAGACCTGGTGCAATGGACCGACTTGATCCTCTTCGACTACCTACGGCCAACTTCGACCGGCTAGTCAGCAACCTCTTCAGCCTGCAGTGGGACCCGCGGGTCATGCACCGAGCCACCAGCAACCTGCACCGCGGCCCCGGCGGGGCGCTGGTCTTTCTGGACAACGAGGCGGGCTTGGTGCACGGTTACCGGGTGGCGGGCATGTGGGACAAATATAACGAGCCGCTGCTGCAGTCTGTGTGCGTGTTCCGAGAGCGGACGGCGCGGCGCGTCCTGGAGCTACACCGAGGCCAGGACGCGGCCGCCCGGCTACTGCGCCTCTACCAGCACCATGAGCCTCGCTTCCCGGAGCTGGCCGCGCTCGCCGACCCCCACGCTCAGCTGCTGCAGCGCCGCCTCGACTTCCTTGCCAAGCACATTTTGCACTGTAAGGCTAAGTACGGTCGCCGACCGGGGACTTAGCATTACCCGGAGGAAGAGAGAGTGTGAGACCCCTGGCTGGGGGATGGATGATGGGGGGAAGGGCCGTCGCCTCTGCCACCTCCTGCGGACCAGCCGGCCAACGCCCAGTCGGAGACCCGAGCGCGGAGGCGACCGAAAACTTCCGCTTCACCCACCTGCCCCTTTCTCGCAGTCCCAAGCAGTTTCCTTTCAAAGTTCTGGGAGGATGAGCTCACCCAGCCTATAAAAGGATTCTTCCCTGTGCCAGCACGGAGTTTGCATCCAAAGAAACTGACTGCTGCCGGAGTTTGGCCCCCGGGTGGCAGTCTCGGTAGGAGATACAGCCCCTTCCTTGGCAACCCCTCCACCCGCCCCTTCCCTTCCCGAAAAGGGAAAACTTCTATTGGAGCCATTGAGCTAATTCTGCAATTTTCTACCGATCACCGCGCGGGTGGCCCGGGAGCGGGGCTCTGACACTGGCTGGTGGTGCCCCGTTCCCGTGTTCTCCCTTTGTTCCGGCTCCGTGATGGTGAGGTCACTGTTAAGAGCTGGGGAACCGCTCCGATAGGACAAAGGGAGCAGGACCTACAGAATGGGGGGAGCCCTGCAGACCCTGGCAGTTTGTCTGACTTGTACCTTAACAGCTTGTCGCCTTGGCCTGAAGGCCACAAATGCAGGACTGCCTGTGTGCGCGGAGTCAAAGAATGAATTTCTAATCCCTCCCCCTTCCCAACCGGCCAAAATTTTGACAATGAGGATGTTCACCAGAAGGAAAAAAAGTCCGTTTTATGCACTTTACTTTGTTTTTATTTTTTATTAAGAAAACTTTTTTTTATTTGACAGAATTTGCCTTCTATGTATATATGTGCATAAAGTGTGGTTAAATATACTAAACAAACTTATATTTCAATAAAAGGGAGTTTAAAATTTAGAATTTAATTCCTGTGGTTTTAACTATTGGAGGTATCTGACATCCTACCTGGTTTTTGAATAAGCTTAAGGGTTTCTCCCTTGTGGATGTGCTTTTACAACAAAGGACGCATGTATATCCCAGTTGTGACCACAGAACTTAAGAGCTGAACAAAGGCAAGAGCAGATTCCCTGTCCTGCTCACTCAAATGAATCCTAGTGCTGGAAATTTCAGAGTTCAGCAGAGAACGTGGGGGATGGTGGAGAAAGACACGGAAGGAAAGTATTCTATTTCCTGGCAAATAAAACTTTGATATAAAAGGATTTCACTGTAATAAAGTCCTGTATTAATCATTTGGCAAATATGATAGAACCAGATGTGCAGACTAAAATATGACAAATGCCCACCCCCCTTAAGCTTAACTACCCTGGTCATGTGTTACACCTGATTTTCAGCATTGTAATTACCGTGCATTTCAATGTGTACTGATAAGTTGAACACATGTTGCAAACAGGTAGAGAAAGTCATAAATCAATTCTTCTCTTTAATCTCCCAGCATAAATTCCATTGCATCCAGGAGATCATACTCTCCAACATCTGGACTCATCCAGCTCTCTTAAGAGACTGTACTGGTCAATAACCCCCACCAGCCCTCCTCCCAGTCCTGCCCCACCAGGTACTAACTGCATGGTCCCCTCAGAGCGGCCATTGTCAGACCAGGTAAGTGTGTAGTACTTTGTGTATGGCATGTGGACCCTTAACTTCTTGGAGATTTCAAACTTAGAAAACATCTTTGTATTTTCTTAAGCTTCATTTTTACCCATCGGAGAGAGGAGAGGGAGGCAGTTTATGAATGTATTTTTGTAATGGCCCACTGGTGTTTTATCTTGGCATTTTATTTGACATGTGGGTCCAAATAATCTTG
This sequence comes from Madoqua kirkii, assembly GCA_006408675.1. Lineage (NCBI taxonomy): Eukaryota > Metazoa > Chordata > Mammalia > Artiodactyla > Bovidae > Madoqua > Madoqua kirkii. The sequence goes on along the minus strand of SJYC01093209.1, from coordinate 8,041 downwards.
CCTGTTATCTTCTTTCTATTTAACGACCTCTAACTCAAAGCAACTTTTGGCTACTTTAATAGATTTTTTTTGACTTGCATTTGTAAACCTGGGGTTTTATAGACTCATGATGGTATTAAATCTCTGGATTTCCCATCTCACTATGCATTACAACACAGCATGTAATTTAACCATTTAATGCCATCCTTAAGTTTCAGTGCCTCTGCTAAGACAACTCAGAAAAAGACTCCATAAACTTTGTGGTGTAAGCCAAATATTTTCATAATACAGCTGCAGACAGTAGTGATAATGGGAAATCTTTTTCAAGACGTTAATGTGAAACCTCTGATAGTTACATCTTTCAAAAAGAAACATTTTCCGTTTCTGATGATTAATAACTATGTGAGGTTTGCTGCCCAAATCAATAGAGGCTGCTCCAAGAAAAGGATAAATATTCAGCAATCTACATGTTTACCCAACATGTTCGTGGAGAAAAACCGTGGGCAGAGCGAAGTTAGAAGTTTCACAGATGAATAGGAAATACACCCTGACTCCTATTTAACTTCAGCACTGGTACACTCTGGGCCAGCAGCATTCTCCACATTCCTCCTGAACTTCAGTTCCAAGCCCAGACTTGACCATGGTTAACTCAGAGCAAGAAACTAAGCGTAATTTAAACGGTTCTTTTCAGATTCTTTAGTGAACCATTTCTGCCTGTTTGAGAAATAAGTTTAATTACATGGTGGAGTTGTGAAGGGAACCAAAAAATTACAGGGAAGAGATTTTAACTGTTGCTATTCCTTGTGGATAATCAGTAGGCTGTGACATGAAAAGATCAATTAACATTTTGGCATGGTCAGTGAATGCTGCTAGGACCAAATCATTTTTCAGATGAAGGAAGAAAAATACTTTCAGGCTGTAGCATGATGTAAAAGAGTAATGAGTTCTGCAGGCAGACTATATTCTGAATTCTGTCCCTCACCTATTTACTTTCAGCAAGTCATTTAATTTAGTTCTCTCATCTATGAAATGGAGATTCAATCAGAGTATTGTGGGATTTAAATGTTAACATAGAAAACATAAGGATACATAGAGGTACTTAAAAAAAAAAACTTCCTATTGCTCTTTAAAAAAACAAAAACTCTTGCCTTTCTTATAGTTCAGTAAATTTCTACTAATTTTCATTATCAAAGTCAAATTTAGAAGTTTCCAAGTACAGGTCCAGTTTTTGAAATTAAACTAATTTTTAAATGATTGAGAACCCCCTTCTAGCCTACGATCCTGAACAAAGCACTGGATCCTATGGCCAGGGGCACAGGTTTGATTTCTGTATGAGCTTGAGGACCCAAGCAGACCCTCTGCACCAAAGGCAGCTGCACTGCAAATATATGAGGGTGATTTTTTTTTCAAGAGTAGATGGCTCATTGAAAATCCATCACCAGTTCTGGAAAGCATCAAAAAGTGATGAATCTTTGCAAGAACAATCCTCCTCCCAATTCCTTCTGCCAAGAGAAAGTAGGCAATTGACCTTTACTCTCTGGATTTGACTGTTGATTAATGCACTTTGTCAATGACATAGTTCTAAACTCTATTAAGAGTGCTTGCCCTCCTGTCTTCGGATCCTGAAGAAAAACAAATTATTTTAACACCTCTCAACACTTCTACATCTTCTGCCTAGGACTGCAGCTAGGAGAGTCCTCTTAAGGCCTAGACATTGATTATTTGGATTAAATGAGTAAATATTTGTAATATTCTCAGAACAGTGCCTGGCACAGAGTAAATGTAATATAAATGTTTGCTCATTCATGGGGTAGGTCGTTTTCTTCTCTAAGTCAAAACCATAGGCATTTTGAATCCCAGACAGGATCCTCTTTCATAATCCCGCTGTATCTCTGCAGTCACAGAACACTTTCTACATGCTTCTATTTTGGCTCAGGAAGACCAGCCAGAGTGCAAGAGTCTGGCAGAAGTTACCTAAAGCCCACAGTTGTCAGCTGGTTGCCTTCTTTCTGAGAATGCCCTTGTATGAGTTGTTGCAAGCAACCCTCTCTTTCACAGGGAGGCTGTGCTTCTATTTCTCAAATGGCTCATCAGCCCCAGGGAGCAGTAAGCTGTGGAAATGTGACCTTCTGAGCTGCCCAATTGGCATGGATCATCCAAGGCTGGGCATAGGTTATTTATCCCTGCACACACCTGCCCCATCCTAGGGAACCACTGATCCTGGGTGGTGCAAGGTTGGCAGGAGTATGAAAGGAGAGAGGAGTCCAGCTGATCCAAAAGCACAGGAATTGCTCCAGGAAGGAATCGAATGTCAGCTGCCAAGGTGGCATGGAAACCACAGGGCAAGAATTGACACCCACCTCCAAGCATGCTTTGATCATTAAAGTCAAATGGAAAGGATATTGTAAGCCCAGAGAGGAGGGCTGTTTATGAGTCATGGACTTGGAAAAGTCATTTCCCCTGTCTGACTCCAGGTATCTTACCTGGAACAAGAGGTGTTAGATTAGATTGGCAGCTTCACAGTGTTTTTCACCAGAACCAAATGGCACCCCACTCCAGTATTCTTGCCTGGAAAATCCCATGGACAGAGGAGCATGGCGGGCTACAGTCCAGGGGTCACAAAGAGTTGGACACAACTGAGCAACTAACAACATAACATGCCCTTGTATGTGTTGTCACCTGTAACCCCCTCTTTTACACAGGGAGGCTGTGCTTCTATTTCTCAGATGGCTCATCAGCCCCAGGGAGCAGTAAGCTGTGGAATTGTGCACCTTCTGAGCTACCCAGTTGCCAGGGGTCATGCCAAGTAAGACACACTTTATGTTGTAACCCAGGATGCATGCACACTCACACAAACACACAATTGAAGCAAAACTTTCACAAAACAGTCTATAAAACACAATTTTAGATTCAATTCAGTTTTATTCTATTCCTCCTCTTTCCCTACTCCCAATGTTAGTCGTCACCCTCTAAACTGATTTAATAAGTCATCAGTGCAGCATAGTCTACCCTAGGCAAAACGCTGGATTAGGTGGGGTCATAGTCAAGGCTATGGTTTTTCCTGTGGTCATGTATGGATGTGAGAGCTGGACTGTGAAGAAGGCTGAGCACTGAAGAATTGATGCTTTTGAATGGTGGTGTTGGAGAAGACTCTTGAGAGTCCCTTGGACTGCAAGGAGATCCAAACAATCCATTCTGAAGATCAGCCTGGGATTTCTTTGAAAGGAATGATGCTACAGCTGAAACTTCAGTACTTTGGCCACCTCATGCAAAGAGTTGACTCATTGGAAAAGACTCTGATGCTGGGAGGGATTGGGGGCAGGATGAGAAGGGGACGACAGAGGATGAGATGGCTGGATGGCATCATGGACTCAATGGACGTGAGTCTGAGTGAACTCTGGGAGTTGGTGATGGACAGGGAGGCCTGGCGTGCTGCGATTCATGGGGTCGCAAATAGTTGGACACAACTGACCGACTGAACTGAACTGAAGCTCCTTCCCAGCTTCCCTGGTGGCTCAGACAGTAAAGAGTCTTCCTGCAATGCAGGAGACCTGGGTTCAATCCCTGGGTCAGAAATATCCCCTGGAGAAGGGAATGGCAACCGACTCCAGTATTCTTGCCTGGAGAATCCCTTGGACAAAGGAGCCTATCGGGCTACAATCCATTGGGTCACAAACAGTCAGACACAACTGAGCAACTAACACTTTTCACTTTTCAAGCTCCTTTCCACCTCCAAGGTTCTAGGGAAGTTCCATTTATAACCAGTTCAGCACCTACTATAATTCTTCCCCAAAGGGAATCCAGGCAGATTTCAAATTCGTATATTTTCTAAAAACAAAAGACTGAAGTATATTGCAAAACATAACTGGAAGAACTGCTCAAAATCTCACCTAGGGTCTTTTCATAAACACCTTTAAAATCCCCTAAATGTGGATGGAATATAGCTTTCAGTTTGTTCTTACCATGTGTGCAAATGTTGTGAGGCTTTGGAAGGGAAAAAATTCTTTGCATCTCTGCCTCAACATGGCCCAAGGACGACTCAAGAGGATGGTTTCTTTTCTGTGTATTCATAAAGATCAGATGTAAGAGTCATAATTTTTTAATGTGACTGTTTTACCAATTTCTCTCTCTGTGTCCTGCTGTGGGGGAAACTGCATTAATAAACTATGTCTCAGTGCTGCCTAGCTGGAATTTTTTTCTCTGCAGGACTCCTCCAAATATAGCTAAAAGAATGCTCATTTTATTTATCTTTTCAACTTTCTTTCCATTCTGGCTATGCCTTCTTGATATTTTTGATTTTTTTCTCTTAATGGCACCTTAATTTGGGGGGAGAATAGAGAACTAATTGTTCTTTGAATAACAGCGACAACAAAAAAGGTGTTTTTTTCCTCCCTTCCTTGATGCCATATGGTATCCTTTAGGGCTTTAACAGTTTTTTACACTCTATCCAGAAAAAAATTAAATAGCTTATGAAACTGGCCTTTTTCCAGTATCAGTTCACAGAGTTTACTTTGCTGAGAAATTGTGGGTTAATAATAGAGAAGTGTCACTTTTAATTTGATGGCCCTACATCATGTATTTATCTCTGCCTGTTTACACCTTCCCCTTAATAATTTTCTTCAATGCTTGTTGAAGTCTTTGTCTCCATCCTATAACTGGCCCAGAGAAGCAAGGAGAGTGGGGGCTGACTGTAGCCATGCTCCTCTTTATCTTTTTCTTTTTAATTTTGATAAATTACACACATCATAAAATTTGCCATTTTTAAGTGTGTACATTTTAAGTGATATACTATCAACGTGGTACAACTATACCACTATTTCCAAAACTTTACTGGCCCGAACAAAAGCTTTGTCATCATTAAGCCATATATCCCCATTCCTCCTTTCTCCCAGCCTCTGGTAACTTCTAATCTACTTTCTATCTCTGCAAACTTGCTTATTCTTGGTATTTCAGATAACTGGAATCCTACATATTTGACCTCTTTCACTTACTCAGCCATGATCCTGAAGGCAACATGACAGAATGTAAGCAGAATCATCTGGGAACTGGCAAAACTGCACTGGGGTCTGATTTCCATAATTTTCACACTAATTGATGAACTCATTTTCCTCATCTTGAAAAACACTGGGAAAGCTTGATGTTCTCTAGCATCCCTTTCAATTCTAGAAAATGCTGTGTTTTTATGTACTAATGAATTTGACCCCTAACTTCCAGTTTCTTTCCTCTACCTGAAGACTCCTTAAAAGTCTCAGTTCAGTTCAGTTCAGTTCAGTCGCTCAGTCGTGTCCGACTCTGGTCATGTGCTAAATTCAGTGGCATCAGTGATGAGCAAAATAGGCAAGGTCCCTGCCTCTAAGGAGGGTAGAGTTTAGTGGGGAGGATGGAAAACAATCCAGCAGAAACAGTGTGATCAAAGGTTTTGCTCAGTCATGTCCAGCTCTTTTGCAACTGCATGGCTGCAGCACACCAGGCTTCCCCGTCCTTTACCATCTCCCGGAGCTTGCTCAGACTCATGTCCATCGAGTCAGTGATGTCATCCAACCATCTCATCCTCTGTTTTCCCCTTCTCCTCCTACCTTCAGTCTTTCCAGAGGAAAGTGCTATTGGACCAGGTAAAGTAGCCAGGGGTAGAGGAACCAAAGAAGTCTTAGAAGTTGCCCTTGTGTTTGTCTTTGTTTTTAAGGAAGTCTTGAAGAAAAGGAAGCTACAAAAAGAGGGGTTTTCATTGTATTTCTGAAGATGTCTTGCTGACCAGACTTCGGGGAGGCTTGATCTTTATGGTGTGTCTTGGAGGGTTGAGGGAGTCCCATGATGGTGGTTAAGCTTTTGTTACAGCAGAGATGCCATCTTTTTTCTGCAGTATGACATATGCTTAAATATTAGTCATCCTGAGATTGGATGGGAAGGTAGAAATTCATATTATATATTGTAAAAATTCATATCATAAAGAAATTATTAATACTTGTGTCAGTAGAATTAATAACTCCTTTTTGCTGAACAAGTGCGAACAGGCAAGACTTTCTGTTATGCATTTTGCCAGGTTGTTATGAAATTAGCAGTGACAACCACGGATTAAATATTTACAGGTGTGGAAGCGAAGACTCAAAAAAGTAAATTCCCCACATGACTTGAAGGGGTGGAACTGTGGCTTGAAGTTAGATCTGTTAAGTTCCAAAGAGCAGGTTAAACTTTTTCCTTTTGTCTTCCTTCCTTTTTTTCCCCCCTGTTTTTAAAATATTAGTCTTTTCTAACTGGTTTCTTTTAAGATCTTCTCTTTGTCCTTGATATCCTGTAATTTGATTATGATCTATTTGGATGTAGATCTTTTATTCCTGATAGGAGCATGCTGTGTTTTTTTAAGTCTAATGAACCCTTTTTATCAATCTTAAAAATTTTCAATCATTATCTCTCAGTATTTACTCTGAAATATTTTATCTTTTTTATTTTTTTCTGTTCCTTCCTTCTAGAAATATTCCTGGCATGTGTAGGACCATTTTCCATGGCCCAAATTCCCTTATATATGTTTCATCTCTTAATCTCCCTATGCTGCCTTCTAACTACTTCCCTCAGATCACTCTTCCAGTTCACTGGTTCTCTCTCCAATAGTGTCTAAGCAACTATTTTATTCATCCCTGGAGTTTTGTTGTATTTGTCTTGAGTTTATTTTTATTTCCAAAAGTTCTATTTGGTTCTTTAAAAAAAAAAACCCTAAACTTTCTTTTTTAGACGACTTTTAAGTTTGTAGCAAAATTGAGGCAATGGTACAGAGATTTCCCATATACCCCCTGCCCTACATATACATAGCTTCCTCCATCATCTACATTTCCAAGTGAGAGTTTCCAACCAGAGTGATTCATTTGTTATAACTGATGAACTTACATTAACACATCATCATCACACAAAATCCATATTTGCATTAAGGTTCACTCTTGGTGTTATACATTCTATAGATTTGGACAAATGTATAATGAAATATATCCACTATCATAGTATACAGAGTAGTACAAGTATCATCATTAGTATCATTAAGGGCAGTATCCTAAAACTTCTCTGTATTTTTCCTCTTCATTCCTTCTTCCTCCTAATCCCTGGCAACTACTGACCACTTTATTGTCTCAATAGTTTTGCCCATTCCAGAATATCATACAGTTGGAATCATATAGTATGTAGTCTTTTCATTTTGACATCCAGTTAACTTTAAGTTTTAGATAAATAAAGATTAATATTGTAGTTCTAGTATGTCGCATGCAACATTTGAGGTATGCTTATATTAAAATTATTTGTGGGGCTTCCATTGTAGTCCAATGGTAAAGAATTGGCAGGAAATCTGCCTGCCAATGCAGGGAACATGGGTTCAATCCCTGGTCCTGGAAGGCCCCACATGCCACAGGCCACCTATGCCCATGAGCCACAACTACTGATGCCCGCCTGCCTGGACTCCATGCTGTGCAACAAGAGACTCCACCGCAGTGAGAAGCCCAGACACCACAACGAAGAATAATCCCCTCTCCCCACAACTAGGGAAAGCCCGTGCACAACAGCTAAGGCCCAGCACAAACATAAACAAATAAATAAATTTTTTTCTTTGTTTTTCTCAAATTCAAAGTTACTTAGATTTCTTGTATTCTTTTATTTTCATAAATCTGCAATCTGAGTCGCAGAAGCTTTGTATTTTGTAATTCTGGATTTGAAGCTTATGTTTGTGTGTGTGTGCTAAGATGCTTCAGTCATGTCTGACTCTGCGACAGTAGGGAATACAGTCCACCAGGCTGTATTCCTCTGTTCATGGGATTCTCCAGACAAGAGTACTGGAGTAGGTTACCGTGCCCTCCTCCAGGGATCTTCCCAAACCTGGGGATCGAACCCTCATCTCGTATGTCTCTTGCATTGGCAGGCAGGTTCTTTACCACCAGTGCCCCCTGGGAAGCCACGGAGTTTGTGTTCATCCAGGCTTCTATCTGTGACACTCCCATTTTGTTCAGGTTGAAGATGTGTCCTCCCCAGGACATTTTTATTCCCTTGTGTCAGGCACCCCAGGGTTAAAGGCAAAACTGGCTCACTT
>SJYC01093208.1:0-10484 GCA_006408675.1 Madoqua kirkii | reverse complement strand
TTGAGTTTATTTTTATTTCCAAAAGTTCTATTTGGTTCTTTAAAAAAAAAAACCCTAAACTTTCTTTTTTAGACGACTTTTAAGTTTGTAGCAAAATTGAGGCAATGGTACAGAGATTTCCCATATACCCCCTGCCCTACATATACATAGCTTCCTCCATCATCTACATTTCCAAGTGAGAGTTTCCAACCAGAGTGATTCATTTGTTATAACTGATGAACTTACATTAACACATCATCATCACACAAAATCCATATTTGCATTAAGGTTCACTCTTGGTGTTATACATTCTATAGATCTGGACAAATGTATAATGAAATATATCCACTATCATAGTATACAGAGTAGTACAAGTATCATCATTAGTATCATTAAGGGCAGTATCCTAAAACTTCTCTGTATTTTTCCTCTTCATTCCTTCTTCCTCCTAATCCCTGGCAACTACTGACCACTTTATTGTCTCAATAGTTTTGCCCATTCCAGAATATCATACAGTTGGAATCATATAGTATGTAGTCTTTTCATTTTGACATCCAGTTAACTTTAAGTTTTAGATAAATAAAGATTAATATTGTAGTTCTAGTATGTCGCATGCAACATTTGAGGTATGCTTATATTAAAATTATTTGTGGGGCTTCCATTGTAGTCCAATGGTAAAGAATTGGCAGGAAATCTGCCTGCCAATGCAGGGAACATGGGTTCAATCCCTGGTCCTGGAAGGCCCCACATGCCACAGGCCACCTATGCCCATGAGCCACAACTACTGATGCCCGCCTGCCTGGACTCCATGCTGTGCAACAAGAGACTCCACCGCAGTGAGAAGCCCAGACACCACAACGAAGAATAATCCCCTCTCCCCACAACTAGGGAAAGCCCGTGCACAACAGCTAAGGCCCAGCACAAACATAAACAAATAAATAAATTTTTTTCTTTGTTTTTCTCAAATTCAAAGTTACTTAGATTTCTTGTATTCTTTTATTTTCATAAATCTGCAATCTGAGTCGCAGAAGCTTTGTATTTTGTAATTCTGGATTTGAAGCTTATGTTTGTGTGTGTGTGCTAAATGCTTCAGTCATGTCTGACTCTGCGACAGTAGGGAATACAGTCCACCAGGCTGTATTCCTCTGTTCATGGGATTCTCCAGACAAGAGTACTGGAGTAGGTTACCGTGCCCTCCTCCAGGGATCTTCCCAAACCTGGGGATCGAACCCTCATCTCGTATGTCTCTTGCATTGGCAGGCAGGTTCTTTACCACCAGTGCCCCCTGGGAAGCCACGGAGTTTGTGTTCATCCAGGCTTCTATCTGTGACACTCCCATTTTGTTCAGGTTGAAGATGTGTCCTCCCCAGGACATTTTTATTCCCTTGTGTCAGGCACCCCAGGGTTAAAGGCAAAACTGGCTCACTTTTATATTAAGTATTCTGCCTGGAAGTTGAAGTCCTAAAAGATACTGTAAATTTAAGTACTAAACATATGTGAGGACAGAAAGAGTCTTCCCAGAGAGTTTTATTTTCCCAACCAGAGTTCCAGCTAAAACAAGCAGTCCGGTCGCTCATCTCCCTTTGCTGGAAGGATATACTTTACTCTTTAAGGGATTTAGCTTTGTTAAGGCCTTGGAACAATCCAAATCCACCCTCATCATCCACAAGACAGGGCACATTAAACCCAGATCATCTGATTACAAAGATCATACACACACACACACACACACTCCTACACATCCAAGCAGCCCCAATTTCAGCTCACACCTATCACTCTGATTTTGATTCTCTCTGTTTTGGAACCCACTGGGAATTTTCCTTACATTTTTATGAATTCAGCTATGCATTTAAAAAGATGTTTGTTATATTTTATAAAACATTTATAGGTGTTTTACCAAGGGAAGGTTTTTAGGTCATGTAGTTTGCCTTATTGCTGGAGACGAAGTCCACCTGAGCTCTTTCTAAACCCTGCTATCAAATCCTGCTTGCTAGCTGGCCCTTACTTGAGGATTAGACGCCCTATTTGGTTATTCAGAGAGATTTCCACACAGTGGAGACATTTACTTTAATAGGATTTGACCTGAAATAATCCATGAAACAAATGCCCAGGAGTCAGTAGTAAATTCTGTACTGTTTGCCGCTAGCAAGTTTGAGATGTAAAGCAGGAAAAATGATTAGAAGGGGAGAAGAAAGGAAAAGATGGGGAGTAAAAGAAAAGGTGAGTGAGCAGGGGTTGTTTAAAAGAATCGCATGTGGTAGAGTGTCAAAGGGGCAGCCCTTGCCTCTGGAATATCTAGCCCTCAGACTAACCTTCCATCTGCATCAGAGCCAGCAAAAGTGATGCCATAATGCAGTCAAAAGAGCTCGTACCTCCACAGGTTACACTTAGGGTTAGAGAGGTCAAGGATCTTCAGAGAAAATTACTTTCCATCTGTAGTCAGCTTCCCGCCTCCACCACAGCTCTCAAATATGCAAAATTCAGCCATGCCACTTGGTCTCAGATCCCTTGACGCTGAAGATTAGACTATCAGCCTTGTGAAGAAAACAAAGTCTTTGCCATCACACGAGACTCTCAACCTTGCATTTCCAGGCTCAGGGCATTTGGCTTCACCATTTGGTAAGCCTATTTCTAGTGATCGATTAGCAACACCACAAATGCTAATGAAGGGACTCCCTGGTAGTCCAGTGGTTAAGACTCCACGTGCCCAGTGCCAGGGGACATGGGTTCTGGTCGGGGAACCTACTGCAGGCCACAAGGCACAGTCAAAAAAATGCTGATGAAGGAAGAAGTTAAGCATCTTTGACTTCTTAAGGCATCAAGCTAGTAAAATAAGATGTTCAAAAAACATTGCTGCACAGCTCATTTCTCCTCCATCTCTTTACAGTTGAGCCCCACCCAGAGTCTCTTTATAAAACAGTCATGACCCAACTCCACATTAAATGTGTAACATTTCCAATGCTGTGATCCTGGGTTCATGACTCATACCATACAAATTATTGTCATGCCTCTAGATATAGCAACTCAGAAGTTGGTGCTTCATATGAAATCCCTGTTAGGTTATTTTCAAGTGATTACTCATGGCCCAGATATGTGTAGTTATATCAGTACAGTTATGGTGGTTGTTAACTACTGAAATACTTCTAGCAAGGTTGATAAATGCTTATTACTGCCAGGAGTTCCCAGAGTGCCTCACCCACTTTCCCAAGCACCCCAGGCCTTCTCTGAGTAATCCTCACACTATACTATGAACCAGTCACTAATAGATTAACACCCAGAACAGCAGGAAGTCTCTTGGACCAGTGCTCCAGCACTAAGACTAACAGTAAATTCTGATCACTTCTTGTGTGATATGAATATCATCCCTGCATATAAGGTATAACAGTACAAACTCCTGAAACAGTGGAGTTATCATCCTAAGCCATATCCTTGGTTCCCATGCTTTCTTCAGAACTTTCATCTATTTGGCAAACAGACAATGGTCATCTGCTTCGTCCACAAATATTTCCTGGCTGCTTACTTCAGGTCAGGCAGTATTAGATGGTGGGGACAGGTCAGTAACTAGAGAGACACGGTTTCTACTCTTTTGGAGTGTAGAGATTGGTAGAGGCGACAGACATTTAGGAAATCATTATCGTAATAAATGGGCTGACAGGAAAGTACATGACCCTATGAGAGTGTTAATTGGGGATAACCTCACATTGGAGGTTGAGGGATGTTGCACTCATTGAGCAATGAGTGGAAGCCAGCCAGTGTTAGAGAGGAAAAGAAGGAGTGGAGAGCATTTCAATCAGGAGGAAGTGCATGTTTGAGGCACTGAGAAAAGGAGCTTGAAATATAAGAAAATCATGATTGAAGAGAGTGGCCCCAGAAAGAGAACTGCAGGATTTGAGGCTGCAGAAGCATCTGCTAAGTGTCAGATAGTAAGGGCAGGAGCTGCATAGCACGACCCTTGTTCCTTGGCCATATATTCTAGGATGGTGGTAAAAGACTGGATTCTACAGGGAGATGCTCTCGTTTCAATCCAGCCCCCCTCCCTTTTTTTGCTCTATCACCTTGGGTAGAGTTACTGATACTCTCTTATCTTCAGTTTCCTCATCTGAAAGTTGGGATAATGAGGCCTAACTTTTGTTACTGACAAAATAATAGTGACTCAAACTTGGGTCCACTTGCCCACATGCAGTAAGGCCAATCTATTGACAGTCACGGTGAAGGACAGTACAGCGTTTGCTGCAAGGCACCAAGCAAGGAGTCCCAGTAGTTAGTGCTTAAAAGGCACTCCCTGAAGGCTTTCAGAGAAAGGTTTTTAAAGACCAGGTGAGAGAGGAGGGTAGGGAGGTATGTGGTCAGCTCGTGGACATTTTTCTGATTGGTTGGTAGTGCGGTAATTGGGAGTCAACAACATCAACCTTCTGGTTCCCACCAATATGGGGTCTCCATGCCAATGGGCATCATATAGTTAATTTCTTCTACCTGGTGGGGGTTTCAGTATCTGCAAAATAGCTCAAAGGATATGGTTCAGAATATTATCTGTAGACTTTGAGGAGGAAATAAATGTACTAGATTTTGTTTAATGGCTACACTATTATTATTTTGTCTTGTTTGAATGTTTTCCTTTCTTTTTGCATTTTCTCACACCTCTGGTTAAATAAATGTACTCTTTGGAATTCAAGGAAAGCCTAGGAGGCTAAAGTTTTTCCACCAATAGGAGGCAGATGAAGGACATGATGGGCTTTGTTGCCAGAAGGCCCCATAAGGTCCTGCTTAGTTACACTTCCATGAGCTAACATGTGTAAAGCACTTATAAAAACACCTAGCACATGGTAAGGAAACAGGAAATATTAGGACTAACTGTTAGGGGAAGCACACTGATTGAAACCACGTACCCTGGCCAGGCACTACGGTAGCCATTTGCATGAGTTGTTTTATGACAGGAAATTCTGATAAGGAATACACAACTAATAAGCCATCACCAACCAGAAGAGTTCAGGAAAGGTCTAAAGGAGGCACCGCGTGTCCGTCCACTTCCTGGAATCCCTCTCACTAGCATCCGTCTTGGCTGAACGATGCGTGCACCACCAGGAAAGACTCTGAATTAGAGTGATTGGCCAAAGACCACCCAGAAACTAATCCCATTCACCATAAAACCCCAAACTGCAAGCCACACGGCAGAGCAGTTCTCCTGGGTTCCCTTACCCTACTGCTCTCCACCCAGGTGCCCTTTCCCAATAAAATCTCTTGCTTTGTCAGCACATGTGTCTCCTCGGACAATTCATTTCTGAATGTTAGACAAGAGCCCAGTTTTGGGCCCTGGAAGGGGTCCGCCTTCCTGCAACAGAATATTATCTGTAGCCTTTGAGGAGGAAATAAATGTCCTTGATTTCGTTTAATGGCTACACTATTATTATTTTGTCTTGTTTGAATGTTTTCCTTTCTTTTTGCATTTTCTCACACCTCTGATTAAATGTACTCTTTGGAATTCAAGGAAAGCCTAGGAGGCTAAAGTTTTTCTACCAATAGGAGGCAGATGAAGGACATGATGGGCTCTGTTGCCAGAAGGCCCCATAAGGTCCTGCTTAGTTACACTTCCATGAGCTAACATGTGTAAAGCACTTATAAAAACACCTAGCACATAGTAAGGAAACAGGAAATATTAGGACTAACCACTAGGGCACAAGAAAGAAGTAAAGCACAGACAGATTAAGGGGCTCCTTTTCTATCCATTTCTATGCAATTCAAAGGTTGTTACATGGTTAACTATTCTGTGTTTAATAATCCCCTTTAAAGACATCCAGTGTTATCTGTTATTATCACATCAATCATTACAAGAAGCTTGCATGTTGACCCCATTCCCATGACCCAGTCTATCAAAAGTAGGTTCCATATGTCTTCAGGGATTCATTTCCATTCTTTCCTGAACCAATCTCTCAGCATACTCCTCAAAAGAAAAGCCGCAGAAACTTAGTGATAGAAGAGCCTCCAAACAGAGTCAAAGAAATGAGGTCATCACCTAGAGTTGTGGTTGTTGTTTTTAAAGAAAGAACCAAAGAGGATAAAAACCATCCGAAATCAATCACACATGAGAAATTCAAACTAGAAAAGGCCCAGCAAGGCCCAGCAGTACTGCTGACAGATTTACAGAAAGCTTCCTGGGTGCTTAGCTGGTGCCTGTAGAAGTGCACAGGGGCCTGGGAGAAAACAAATCATCCCAGGATGCCATCACAAGATCACAGATCCCTGGGGATTCTGGGGGGCTGTCATCAAAGCCGTCATCACATTCGTCACCCTGGGCAGGAACAGGAGAAATTGGAGGTGAAAAGCACCCATTAAATTCTTAAGTCTTTCCCCAGAGAATGCCACATGGAGATCACCCTGTGAATTGCACGCCTATGAACTCAATGAACTTTGGGATTATCCAAGCTAAAGGCAGGGATTGTTTCCCTTGAAGTTATTATTTTCTGCAGTCTAGTTGGACTCGAGTTTTTTTTCACTCATCTCTGCTGCCCCCACATCCTGTGAAAGATGCACATGAAGTTCAGTAGGCCTGACCCTCCCCCTTTGCAAAAAGGGACTGCAAAACATATCCCACCATGAGGACTAAAAAGACAGAGTGAACATTGTCAAGGCTGTGGCCACACAGCACACATTTCTTCAAGAGCATCTGGTTTATTCTGGGAAATTACCCAAGTAAGGAAACAGGAAATATTAGGACTAACCACTAGGGCACAAGAAAGAAGTAAAGCACAGACAGATTAAGGGGCTCCTTTTCTATCCATTTCTATGCAATTCAAAGGTTGTTACATGGTTAACTATTCTGTGTTTAATAATCCCCTTTAAAGACATCCAGTGTTATCTGTTATTATCACATCAATCATTACAAGAAGCTTGCATGTTGACCCCATTCCCATGACCCAGTCTATCAAAAGTAGGTTCCATATGTCTTCAGGGATTCATTTCCATTCTTTCCTGAACCAATCTCTCAGCATACTCCTCAAAAGAAAAGCCGCAGAAACTTAGTGATAGAAGAGCCTCCAAACAGAGTCAAAGAAATGAGGTCATCACCTAGAGTTGTGGTTGTTGTTTTTAAAGAAAGAACCAAAGAGGATAAAAACCATCCGAAATCAATCACACATGAGAAATTCAAACTAGAAAAGGCCCAGCAAGGCCCAGCAGTACTGCTGACAGATTTACAGAAAGCTTCCTGGGTGCTTAGCTGGTGCCTGTAGAAATGCACAGGGGCCTGGGAGAAAACAAATCATCCCAGGATGCCATCACAAGATCACAGATCCCTGGGGATTCTGGGGGGCTGTCATCAAAGCCGTCATCACATTCGTCACCCTGGGCAGGAACAGGAGAAATTGGAGGTGAAAAGCACCCATTAAATTCTTAAGTCTTTCCCCAGAGAATGCCACATGGAGATCACCCTGTGAATTGCACGCCTATGAACTCAATGAACTTTGGGATTATCCAAGCTAAAGGCAGGGATTGTTTCCCTTGAAGTTATTATTTTCTGCAGTCTAGTTGGACTCGAGTTTTTTTTCACTCATCTCTGCTGCCCCCACATCCTGTGAAAGATGCACATGAAGTTCAGTAGGCCTGACCCTCCCCCTTTGCAAAAAGGGACTGCAAAACATATCCCACCATGAGGATAAAAAGACAGAGTGAACATTGTCAAGGCTGTGGCCACACAGCACACATTTCTTCAAGAGCATCTGGTTTATTCTGGGAAATTACCCAGTTGTGGATAATTTTGCTGAGTCCTAAGGTTAGATGCCCCCATTCAGCCAACAAGTAGATATGTGATCTAAGCTCAGTCCACTGAATTCTCCCTCTTAAAACTTTGCTCCTTAAGCAAGAAAAAAATAAAAGCTTAAAGCCTAGTTACTCAAACTGGTAGCATAGTTGAGGGATTCTTGCTACCAGAACTTTCTGCCGCTGCCTAAGTCATATCTGTTCCAAGCCAATGACTTCTTCATTCTTCCTTTCAAGCCTGTCAGTGCACCATTTCCTACCATAAAAGCCCTCTTTATCTTAGGTTTAGCAGAGCTTGTTTCTGTTGCTTACTATTAAAGATCCCAAGAGTATTCAAAAAGTAGGAGGAATAGAAATGATTTCTGGAAAGATTCTCTGACAATAGATGTTGCACCTAAAGCATTGTCACAGAGACAGATGGGTGTGAAGACTGCAGGGTCAGGGGAGGAAAAAGATCTGCTTCTTCCCACCAGCTTGATGGGTAGTAACCTGTGACCTGCTTGGTCTCATTGTTCTCACCTGGCCCTGGAGCTGCGGGAAGGCACTTAGTGGCATCTTGGGTTCCCTTGTAACCAACAGCATGTTGGTAAATGTTTAACATTTGAGTTTGTGTAGAGCAAGGGAAGAGAGGTTGATTTGTAATGTTTGTTAATTTCCATGCTGTAAATATTCCACTACTGCCAATTTCAAGCTACCAATGTACTGTCGTTGAAAACAGAGTTGGGAAGAGATGTATGTGTACCACGAATTCTCGTAAGCCAGGGTGGGCCAGCTCCACCTCCACCCGCCTTCTAACTATGATAGCTGCATAGGAAGGCTTCTGGGTAATAATAATGGCTAATGTTTACTAAACACTTACCTTGTACAGAGTACCACTCTAGGCATTTCACAGGTATCATCTCATTTAATCTAATCATGACTCTAAGGTAGGCAAGTCTCATGCCCACTATACAGATCGGGATTGGTAATACAAAGAGAATAAGAAATTATTCAAAATCGTAAGGCTTAGACGTTGATGTGCCATGGCTTGATCCTTGATAATTTAGCCAGAGGTGTCCCTGCAGACACTTAAGCTGGACTGTCTGCTGACAGAGGGAATCAGATTATGAAAAGCTTCTGTCTTCTAGGGTATGGGAGGTTGCATCAGACTCAATATCCCAACTGAGATAGCAGTGACAAACTCAACACAGAGTTTTTTTCTCCTTGAATCCAGATTTTATTTTCTATATGTACATTCTGATTATTTATCCCCATCTCCCTAGACAGCATATCAAAAAGCAGAGGCATCACTTTGCCAACAAAAGACCATCTAGCCAAAGCTATAGTTTTTCCAGTAGTATGGCATGAATGTGAGAGTTGGACCATGAAGGCTGAGTACCAAAGAATTTAAATCTTTGAACTGTGGTGCTGGAGAAGACTCTTGAGAATCCTTGGACAGCAAAGAGATCAAATCAGTCAATCTTAAAGGAAATCAACCCTACATATTCCTTGAGAGGACTGATGCTGAAGCTGAAGCTCCAATACTTGGGCCATCTGATGTGAAGAGCTGACTTATTGGAAAAGATCCTCATGCTGGGAAAGACTGAAGGCAGGAGGAGAAGCAGGCAACAGAGAATAAGATGGTTGGATGGCATCACTGACTCGGTGGACATGAGATTGAGTAAGCTCCAGGAGATGGTAAAGAAAAGGGGAGCCTGGAGTGCTACAGTCTACGGTGTTGCAAAGAGACAGACATGACTTAGCAACTGAACAAAAACAACCCATCAAAAAGATGGAAGGCATCTTGAAATATTAATAGTTATGTTGTTCTGTGCTTAGTCATTCAGTCGTGTCTGACACTTTGCGACTCCATGGACTGAGGCCATCAGGTTCCTTAGGGGATTCTCCAGGCAGAATACTGGGGTGGGTTGCCATGTCCTCCTCCAGGGGATCTTTCCAACGAGGGATCCAACCCAGGTTTCCCAGCCCAGGGATTAAACCCAGGTCTCCTGCATTGCAAGCAGATTCTTTATAGACTGAGCCAACAGGGAGCCCAGGAATACTAGACTGAAGAGCCTAGCCCTTCTCCAGGGGATCTTTCTGACCCAGGAATCAAGGTGGGCTTGATTCACCTCCTGTATTGCGGGTGGATTCGTTACCTGCTGAGGTACCAGGAAAGCCCATTAACAGTTATAGCTAACTGTTATGAGGACCTACCACGGACCATTTACTTATGCTATATCCTATCTCATCTTCACAATACTTTCTTGGAGACAGGAGTTATTCTACCCACTTTGCATATAAGGAAACTTAAAGCTCAATTAAAGCTGATCTACCAAAGCCCACATCACTAATAAGGGGCCAAAGCAAAGAGGATTTTAAGAAAAATCATTTCATTTCATTTCACTGATGAGGAAACAGGGACAGGGAGGTGAGGTAACTTTTTCCCTGTGACATGATTCATCCAAATGCAACCCCCAGTCCACTGCTGCCAAAGCCCGTGATTGTCACACCATTCCAGCGACTTCTTCCATTGAGCAGCTCCCCTGACAATGCAGCAACAAGTGATTTTTCCTAGAAAGCCCTGTCTGGGTGACTTAGGAAGGCAGCTCTGCCAGGGCTGCCCCCCAGCCTCCTGCCATTTGCACTAAGTTTTTCCCTATAAAAAGCTCATCTCTCTGCTAAGATCTGCAACAGGTTAAAAAAAAAAGCCACATCAAAAGAATAATGAGTTTGGTTTCTGGCGACTTCTGATCTCTTGAAACCTGCCTTTG